>SNQJ01S0106053.1:53004-64764 GCA_010110895.2 Picea sitchensis | reverse complement strand
CATTAACTTGAAGCTTCTAGAATTTTAAGATCATATTTGAAAGCAAATTATAAACAATGTTTGTTTATAAGTTATAGTTAGTTTAAATTCATTTTTTATTTTTCTAGATTTTGTTTTATTCACAATTTTTAGGCTATTAATTTTTAGGTTTCTTTTTGTTTCACAGGTTTCTATTATCAAATATTTGATATGGATCTGATCATGGCTTGATTTTATTATCCAAATACATTCAAGATGATTTCTCCAAAAATAATTTTGGATTGCTACAAATAATTTTATGACCAACAACAGATAAAATTTGGAAAGGCATCAAAATCAAATAGGCGATTTTGCAAAACTGATTGTAGCCAAAAAGTGAAGAATTTGAAGAAACAATTGAAAACCCAGAACTCAAATAGACCCATTTACCTTCCATGTAGATATTTTCCCAAAAAAATGCACGATTTAAGAGATATTGATGTCTTTTTATGAGACAAATTTCAGGTGGAAAAAATTAATAGTGACGCCCAGACTGTTCATTCATTGTATAAATATATGAGAAATTTCAGAGCCATGGGAATCCAAGAAATTGAGAGGAGGATTTTAATCCTTTCTCTTTTGTAAAATTTTCTTCTTTTCAAATGGAGTAATGGATGGTTGGAATCTTTGGAAGAATGGATGAGTATTTCCAAAGAAGAATATGGAATTCCAGGTTGCTTAATGGCTTTTGTCCTGTGAGTAAAATGGTTTTATTTTCATTATAATATCTTCATATTCTTTGAATAATTGATTATGCATTGATTTAAATTAGCTTTATTCTATTTTATCAATACATGGTTAATTGTTATCATTTATGTATTAATTTAGTTTTTTAATCTTTAAGAGTCTATTATCTTAAAAATTCTTCCAGCACTACAATATGGGCATGTGATTTTGAGAAAGAATATGGGAAAACAATTCATATTTGGATTTTGACCTATGTGATGCTTATTCCATTTCATTCTTTCATTACCATTGTATTATGAGAATGTTATTATGGTTGGTTTTAGCTTTAGCTTGCCATCATATGGTATTTTCATACTATTAAATGTTATATGTTGTCCATAATTTCTTATTCCATTTTTATGTGTGATCAATCGATCATTTGATTATTGTGGAATTCATTTCTAATGTTAAATGATGGTTAATATCGATACTCGGAATTGAGTTTTGTTTTATTCTTAAATATTGATGATCTTAAAATCACATGATTTTTAATTAGTTGTCTTCTTGTTGTTATTAATTTACTCCAATTTCAAATACTTCTTTGAATGTATTCTAGAAGTGCTAGTATTGTTTTGTTATAGGTTTCCCTTAACAACAGTACATGCAGGAGCTCATACAACACAGAAAGATAATACCAGTTTCGTTGATCAGCTACATGTTATTCTGTGTGTTATTTAGTTAAGTTATTTATGAATAAAACAATGATTACATTAATTAGCTTTGATTGTTTTTGTGTCACTGTTTCAGTCGTATTCATTTAGTATTTATTCGTTTAATATCTTTAAAAAAAAATCCAAAAAGAAGTTTTGTTCATATTTGATTCTTAAACTTTATCAAACAATCATTTTCGCAAGATTTCATGCAAACCTTGTAAACTGTATATAAACTGTTGATAATCATTTGTATATTCACATTCTTAGATAAATATTTGTAATTATTGTGTTGATTGTTAGAATCTTTTCTTTAGTTAGTTTATTTTATTTTTCTATCTTTAAGACCCTATTTGGCTAACGATTAAACCCACCAGAATAGGTTACACAAAATGGCTTGGGTTATTTAGACAAACCTAGACCGTATCTATTCTTCTAGTTG
Organism: Picea sitchensis; assembly: GCA_010110895.2. NCBI lineage: Eukaryota > Viridiplantae > Streptophyta > Pinopsida > Pinales > Pinaceae > Picea > Picea sitchensis. The sequence goes on along the minus strand of SNQJ01S0106053.1, from coordinate 62,928 downwards.
ACGCCATGTCAAATTTTCCCGTCAACACACATCTAAGGAAGGAGATATTTCTGAAAGGGAATTACAACAATATGAAGATGAAGAATATAAGACCATGTAAAATCCTCAGAAAGTTTGTTTCAAATGCTTATGTGATTGATCTGTGAGAGAATGTTAGAATATCACAGATATTCAATGTAGAAGACCTGTACCCTTACAGGATGGATGATACAAAATGGATAGATGGTCATGAGGATATTCAGTGGAAGAAATAGATTCCCATAGCAGAGAAGCTACAGATAGATAATATTTTAGACCATAAGATTGCTAAGAAGACCAGGAGGAAAATTTATTTTAAATATCTTCTTAAAAGGAAAGATCATTCGGAAGAGGATGCCAGTTGGATGGGTGAAACTGATATTCAGAAGCATGGAAAGACAGTGTAGGAGCTCATGGATAGGAGTTCATGAATCTTTTGTCCAGAGGAGTATGATGCAGGAGCATCACCATCAACATTTAAAGAGGTCGAGTGGAGGATAACTCATCACCCAGCGCACACATTTAAAAATTTTTTGGATTCCAAGGAGAGCGCCTCATTTTGATATTTTGAAAACATTGTAATTAAATCCCTTTAATGTTTGGAGGCTTGAGCCATTGTATAAGATTGCAGGAGATTGTGATCATCTTAATTACCCGTAGTATTGTAGATATTTCAAGCATCAGCTCTTATCTAGATTCTAAATGATCCTTCATTGTAATAATCCTTAGTATATGATTGTTTTTAATTGTGATGTGATAGCACTAAGGTAGTCTAGAGGGAAAGCTCGAGAAGCCCCTCATGTATAAATATATGTAAAATCTGCCCAAATGAGGCTGTTGAAGGTCACTATATAAATTTGTTGAGATTATTATCATTATTGTTGAAGTTTATAGTTTTTGTTGCCGAGAGTTGTGGAGAAGAAGTTGAGAATTGTAGAGCTCATGTACATATTTTTCTGAATGAATATAACAAGAGAGGTTTGATTCCAAATGTCTGGTGTTGTTTATCTCTGATTTCATTGAGTAAATGTTATGCTTTCTGTTTTCTGTGTTTTATATACCTAAGTGTGCATTTCATGATTAGATGTGTGAACCTTTGATGTTCCATAAGTTTCAACTGTTTCCCTTCTGAAACTCTGGTGCAAGGAGTGCACAGTTTCACGCAAGGTGTGCGAAGGAAGATTCATGTCTGACTCGGTATCTCATCAGAGATGGCATGAATATTTGGAAGAGAAAGAAAAATGAGTGCGCATGAGGGTTTTCCAAAAATATTCAAGTTAGGAATCTTTTGAAGACTCATAGAAGCACAATAAATGCACCAGAGGTTCGAATCACCTCAAGAGATCAAGATTAGGAGAAATAGCAGAAAAATTTTCCTTGGAGGGAGAAATTTATATCACTCGAAGTTTGAGTGGAGGAGATCCAATCGGGAAGAGCCAAGGTCTCTTGTGACTGTCATATATGGAGAAGTAGTGTGAGGTTTAAACCCTTGAAATCCTTCAGACTTTGCAAGTTCGGAGATTTTCGAGCTTAGGTGCAAAGGAAACAAGTTCCCCGATGGCGCGGGAGTAGGAGTGAATCCTAGCCATTGATAGACAGAGGACACGTGGTGCCAGATCTTCTAGTTTAGAGACTTGGCAATCTATAATAATCGAGGCAAAAATTGTTTGGGGTCAAGAACACCCGAAGTCCTGAAGGTCGAAGTTAATCTCGACCGTCAATCAAACAGGGACATGTGGAAGGCATATTTAATCTCCTCTAATTCATATTTCATAGGTTGTAAAGGGTTTCTCTGTGAGAACTCCCAAAGTCCCCAAGCCCGGAACAGATCCGAGCCATCCATCCACCAACATGCATTTACCGTGGATTGTGTTGCCTCTTCACTTCAGAGTTCAGTGCTCCGAAGGATTGTGTGTGTTAGCCGCTTGAAACTCCCGAAGTCTAAAGTCTTGGAGCGGATCACAGCCGTTGGTTGCTAGAGAAATGTGAACCATATGATCTCTTGTTTCAGAGTTTGGTACTCCAAGGATATAGCGTTTTGGAGTGGGTTAAATATCTGAAGCCTAAAATCCTGAAATTCTTTACAACCGTAGATCACGACGAATATTAGTAACCGTTTATCATCGTCATATTTCATCCATTCATGAGTTCGGCCTTCGAAAGATTTTTTGTGTTTTTATTTTGGAACTCTCGAAGCTCAAAGCTCTGAAGTCTTGAATTCTTCATAAAACTAAAGATTGGCCCACGGTTTTGGCCCAGAGTCACATGGAGGAATTTTCTGGCATAATAGGACCCTCGCAGACTTAGTTTTTTGCACAGGTAAAAGGTAAATGACCTGTGAAGGAGTGTTTTGAGGGCTCAGCAGGGGCTCGAGATTTGATCCAACTCCTTGATATAAAACAATCCTTAGACCAGGAGGTCGCGTAGGCCATTGGGAGTGGTCAGGGTTTGCAGCAGCCATCAATGCCAAAGGGGAAGATTAGTGTACTATGTTTTCATTGATGTCAAAGGATTGATCTCAAAGGGTTGATGTCAAGTATTGTCATAGTAATTTTATTATATTATTCATGTATTGAATGTTGGATTATGTTGTCATTCATGTAATTGATGTCAAAGGGTTGATGTCATAGTGATGTGGTGTCATAGTGTTGTATCATTGATGTCATGTGATGTTTGATAGGAAGTACCAAATCTATGAACTCCAAATTGGTCCCCTTATGGTGAAATCCCTCACAAGAAGACACTTTGTGAAGTCCATATGGTTAAGTGGTTAATTCATCCTAGATGTGTGGTTTGGTAGCCCCAACAATGTAGTTTTTTTCTAAGGAATAATGTAATGAAGATCAGTGAATTTGCAGAAGAGACTATTCTAGATGGATATTACATGTCATTCCATTTCCGATGATATGTGGAACGTCACATATCTCTTCATGGTTAGAGAGTTATGTCCATGTCAAGTTGGAGAATGATCATGAGTTACTTGGAATCCCCTAGAAGGTCAAATAAGTCAAATTATTCTAGAAGGACCTAGAAGAAGTTGACCAGTCAAAGTGTTTAGTCATGGGTTAAGTGGTTGCAACAAGAAAACAATTAAAAATAAATTAGTTGCAAGTAGAAGTGGAGATTTTACTATTTGTGTATAAAGTGGTTGTAAGTTTACAAAGTGGTTAGAAATTGGTTATCCACAAAAGAAGGAAGTTAGGTAAAGTTGGTTAGGAGATAACCCCTAGAGAAATCTACTTGGATGAGTATAAATAATAGAGAATGGGTGTCTTATGAAGAGGAATTTAAGAGTATATTGAAGATCTATTTTTGGTGAAAGGTTCATTGAAGGTACTCATGCACGCATCAGAAGTTCTGCAAGTATGAGGTAGCAAGGACGTTTGCCAACAAAATGTTTGGAGGTTCAGAAAACCCTAGTTTTATGAAGCTATACGTGGGCTGCAGAAGGCCAGGGCATGTACATATGCATGTTGAATATGGAAAGGTCGCGTATACCTGGAAAGGACATGGAAATATTGAGTATATGCTAGTGCCAGGTTCCTGAAGTCTAAAGCAAGTTCTCAGGATATCATTCTACAGGTTCATATCTTCTACAAAAGTCATTGTATCGTTATATGTTGTATTGATTCTTATATGTACTCATGGTATGGTGAATGATTGAAACATTCTTTGTATTTTTTTTATGATGTTTTGGATATGGTAGATGTTGGCTGGTTGGTTGAGTGGTTATATTATGATATGGTTGAGGGATATCTATGTTCTGTGATGGTGTATGCATGAGGAACATGTATAGGTTATTGGATAGTCTATATTTTTTTGTGTTTGGGATGGTACAGGTTGGTTGCAGTAACATGTTGGATGCAGTGATATCTTACTGGTGGATGTGACAAAGGCAGGAAAGTTGCAGAAGTTATGAAGTTTCAAAAACACTAGTTTTTTAAGTTGCACGTAGGTTAACAGTGGAGGAGGAAGTGTGCATATGTGTGTTTCAGTATAGACAGGTTGTATACATACGCATGCATATATGTGTTGCAATATAGACATGTCATGTACTTGTTGAAAAAAAAAATTATATCTACAAGTCAGATCTTGTACTTGGGGGTTGGATTCCTCAAATCTCGGTTCGTGTTGAGATCTGCAAGTTGGGTCTTGTATTTAGAGTTGGTACTTTATTGGAGTTGTTTCTCTTTTCAGTTGATGCTCATAAAACCCTAAGATTCTAGTCTCTTGTAACACATAATACAAAAGTTTACATATATATCTTGTGTTCCTTATGGTGATGGTTTATTGTTGATGTATGTTGTTGATATATGTTTACATGAAAACAACTAGTTGTGAATGGAAGTAATGAATAATGATGTTTGAAGTGGTTGCTAACCAAATCTTTCTAAGAAGTGTAAAAAGAGCCTCAAACTAATTCACCTCATCCTATCAATGTGGTTGGTGTGTCCAACAGGTTTCCTTATGTGGATTCACCAAGTGAAATCTTAACAGCCAAATGTCTGAGGATTGTTCACCATTAAGAATCAAAACTCACAATGTTGTATCCCAGGGAAAAATGACTTTAAATTTCATTCCCTGGTGATGATGTCATTTCAGATGTTGTCGCCCGATATGTTCTAAGTTTCTATTGGAATGATGTTGATGCACCCCAGTGGATAAAAATAGGGACGAATATTAAAGAAATATGTGCAGTAAATAAATATTATGAAAAATTTATTGGGTCTCTCTCCCTCTCTCACTCTTGGAACTCAAATAGTATTAGCTTAGATGATAAAAACTCTTAACCTCAAGATGCATATTTCCATGAGTGTTTTAGAAAATTAATATTTTAGGGAGAGTGAATTGGTGAGATAGAAAAAAAAAAACATACAAGGAATTGTTGACAATGAATCTTGTAGTTTATGGAAGAAAAATAATGTGTTGAGCAATTAAAAATTCATAAGTTCCAAAAAATGTATACAAATCTATGAAAACATGCTTCAACATAGTTATAGATCTTCATAAATTGAAATACATGGAGGTGCCCTTTGCACATCATTTAAATTCATAAATAAATGACAAAAAATGATCATTTGTTAAGAGGAAGTCACGTCTATGCCATGACTAGACATCATACAGTCACATTGAATATGGTGCACAATCTGTTGCTTGATATTTTAATAATCAAATCTGATACAAGAATCCAAAATGGGAGAGGTGTATTTACAAGAAGACATACACAAAAATAAGAAGAGTTAAAGAATGAAACATAATGCAGGGGATGAATCTCATGAGTCTTGTTGCCTTAACCACATGTTTGTGCTTGAGGTCTATTGATCAAACAACTTTAAGTATAATACAATCTTTAATTCCCCAAAGTGTCAACCCTTCAAAATGAGTGCCTCCTCCCTTTTATCTTTACACTATCTTCAAAAATTCTTCCATAAACCACTTACCACTTCTTGAATTCATTTCCTACCTCTTTATCCTTATAAAACAATTACTCACTTTGTTTAGAATATATTTCATCCTGGAAAAATGATTCTTATCAAAAAATTTCTTTGTTTATACTTTTTCACTTGGCCCACCTTGCACTGCTTGACTCTCCTTGCTTTATTGAGGGGATCTTGAGGAATTGGAACATGTGGTGCCATGTTTTCCCATGGGATAGTCAATATTTCTCATGTTCCTTATCATCTCATCAAAATTGGTATAACTTTTGTATGATGGTTGTGGAATTTAAAAAAAAACTTTATTCAATTGGTGTAGGATTTCAAAATCTCTTGCCATCATTTTCATGATGTCCTAGCCTAATAAAACCCTTGTTTGTTTATTAAATTGATTGTCATCATTACTTTTATTCTCCAGAAACTTTGAGTACCTCTTATATGAGAAGAATTCTCCACTTCCATCCCATTGGAAGTCCAATGGTGATGAGGTCCATAAAGATATTTTTGAAAGATGACACTTCTCCTATTATTTCATGTAGCATGCTTTAAACATTTTGTAGTTTCCTTATTTTAGTGAGGAGTTTCTTATCAATGGATCCAAGATCAAATATGGGCACCTTAGGATTTCTAAATCTCATATAATTTCAAAAATTTCTTAATCTTCACTGCACAAGGTTGAACAGATTAATCATAATGAGTATATTGGACCTAACAATAGACAAATTCAAATTCATTAGGAAGATACAAGTTGGAAAGGAAAATGACTCAATTGTCGATATTAAGAAGCAACTAGATCACTCTCCCTAATGGGTCCATTCCATTGATGATTAGGCACATGATGGGCTAATGCCATGGTTAATTATGTATATGATGGGTTCAGTCCATGGTTAATTATGCATGTTGAAATATTGGGTGAGAAATATATATTATTGTGGACAAAAATCACATGATCGGAAATACCACTGAAGAAAGACTTGTAGAAATAGATTTTGCATCACAATGGAGTAACTAAGGGAAGATGAGCATGTACACCACACACAACACTTTGAATTGATGTTAATATGGGTGGGGAATCCCACATAAGTGTGAATGAGGGCCTACATATCGAAGCCTACTACGCTAATGGAAAAGGGTTTGGTTAGTGATGGGCTTCATAAACCATCCATTCTAAAGAATGGGACCATTTTTTTTATTGTTATTCACACAAATAATGCATTCATTAGAGAGAGAGAGATACTAATATGGATGAAATTGACATGATTAGAATAGCCACTAAAGAAAGACTTGTAGTAACAAATTGTGCATAAAAAAAGACTAATCAAGGCTAGAGGGTCAACTACACCACACATGACATGATAAAACATTTTTAATAGAGGTGAGGAATCCCACATAAGAAAGATAAGATCATACCTCAAAAATTGCTACCCCATTTAAAGGTTTTCTATATCAGGGAATTTAAAAAAAAATACAAATAATGCAAATAAAATCCAACAGTACGACCGATTTTATCCATACTGTCGGAGTACGATGTCAGTTTTTCCGTACATATGTAGTAGTGTAAGTAGGTTATATAGTGAATATGATGCCACCTATTTTGGAGAAACATGGTTGCATCTAATTTATGCAGTCACCAAGCCAAGCATAGTATTCAAGTAGATAAGACTCCTATTTTATGAAATGGTCCAAGCCATCTCTGAGGCCAAACGCACAACCTTGGGAAAACATCCGACTTTATAGATGGAATCATATTTTTTATACTTCATTTACATTTTCAACTCCTTCCCAAGGATCTCTTGGCAATGGAAATCAAAGGATCCAACTATTCACATATATTGTTAGATATTATGAGAGAAAAAATATATAATCCATTATATCAATATATGTGAGTGGTGTATAGCTCCCTTATATCAACCGTTGTTCTATGTGCCAGAAAAAAGTATTTTAGAGAAATCAATGCAAGCTACTGGAGAGGTGGTTGAATTGTAATGCAGGAGCATCCACACTTCATCGAGCGAGTCAGCGCGCGAAGAAAGAACAGACAATTGGATGGCGCTAGCACAAAATTTTGAATCACCTCAATATCTGTTGCACTGCCATTTGAATGAAAACATTCATAATAGAGCGCACTTGTACATTGTAACAGACTCTGAGTAGATAAGCTCCCATCCTTAGGTAGCTGAGGTACTTATTAGATTTAGTGCAGGTGGATAAGATAATTAAGGCTAGATTAGACAGTTTTTCTTTCGAGAGGGAAAACAGAGTATAGACACCCTCCTTTGTATCATTGTATCATTAGCATCCAGATTATTCAGCATTATCATTCAGGAGCAAGAAGAGTAGGGCAGGGAACTTGTGAAGAATCCCCATGTACAGATATTGAATTAAAAGGAAAGTTTTTATTCAAATTCATGGCTGTGATTATTCTCTGTGTACTGTTGATATTATGTTGTTGCGTACTTGCTTCTTTTTATGCTTTCGTCATATATGTTGTATATGTAATTTCATGGTAGATTAGAAATCTGGGAGAAAGGCGAGAATGAGTTTCAATTGTTTCTCTGTTCGAGCCAGGAGATTCCTGCATAGGGTGCAGTTGAATTCCTTCGCATAGAGTGCGTTGAGGGGGCTCTACAGTTAAAATCTTATTCTCCTCTAGTAGAATTGGGTTGGGTTATTTGAACCGTGCAGGTGAGGAGCATGTCGAATCGAAGCCTCAGAGGTGAGTCTAGGAAAGGAGGATGGGGAAGACTTAATTTAATTCCCATGGATGTGTTTGTTCTCTGTGTGTTGTTGGCATTATGCCTTTGCATACTTACTTCTTGTTATGTATTTCTTTCATATGCTGTGTATGTGATTTTATGGAAGAATTGAAATCTGGGGGTCTCAGAAGTGAAAGGTCGGGTTGTTGTGACTGTGAGTGCACCAGATTTGGGAAAGCTTCAACACTGTCGAGAGTGGTTGAAAGTCGAGTACAGAGAACGTGTTGGAGAGAGCTCTGAAGGAGTCAGAGTGGGAAAAGCTCAGGAGGGATAGTTCCTTGGATTTATTGTGGGAACAGACTCGGTGAAGTTCACGCAGGGTGAAGGTGGCGAAACAAAAGAATCTTCAAGAGGAAGAGAATTGACGACTTGAAATCGTCGAATTGGATCGCAAGTTCCCGCTGACCATTGGATCCGAGAAGAGATGCGAGGGAGTTAACTTGCAAGCGACCAAAAAGGCAGGCCATTGCATATCGGCGTTTGGCATTTGGTAAGGTAAGAGCTTACCCTTTGAAATCACGAGTAGCGATTTCCTGATTCAACGGGAACCTCTGATTAAAGCAGGGACAGGTGGCAGGAGATCCCATTGGGTCAGAGAATCAGGGATCGACGTTCGGAGTTTCAACACCAAGGAGCGTTGTATTGTGGATCCGCGACCCACGAATTCCCGAAGTGATGGGATAGGGTTGGGCCACGAGGCACAGTGAAATACAGGTGGCATCGCGTCGAGAAATCGACACCTCGGCGCTCGGGACTTGGGAAGTCAAGAGGTTGACATCACCAGTGGCGATACCCCGAGGGCTGACAGTTGACCATCGGCATTCGGGGGTCGGTGTTTGAGCAGCAAGAAGCAGGGTTGCGAGTCTCGCGATATCGCGAGATCCAATCTTCTGATACCCGAAGGGAAGATCGTCGAGAAGTGTTCTATGGGTAAAGAACTCCCGAGGGAGTTGGAAGAGATTTGACTCTTCGGGCCTGGGTGGAAGAGAAGGTCCTGGTGGTGCGACCGCCCACCGAGGGGAGGTTGCGTCAGAGTGGTATCAGAGTAGGTTTTGGAGTTCTCTTTGTTCGTGTAGCAGAGAGAAGCAGATTTCACGATGTCGTCGAGACGAGAGAGGCAGTCACCTGATCATGAAGATAGGGACGCCCGAAGAAGAGGAAGGCCAGCAGGTAATGCTGAAATGGAATGCCAGGTAAGAGACATCAGAGCGAGGCTTGAGGAGATGGAGACTGCGCAGAGACGTGGAGCTGGTGCAGTAGAGTTCAGTGATTCTGAAGTGGAAGAGGAAGATGGACACGACGCCGAAGAGGTCACGGCAGAAGATGCATCAACAGAAAGGCTGATCAGAGCCATTTCAAGGATGAGCTCGAAGACGAAGATGGACATTCCCGTCTATGAAGGAAGTCTGAATGCAGAAGAGTTGTTGGATTGGATTCGAGCACTCGACACCTACTTTGATTACGAGGATATCGAAGAGGATAAAAAGGTGAGGCATGCTGTCACGAAGCTGAAGGGTCATGCATCCTTATGGTGGGACGAGCTGCAGGCAGACAGATGTTCCAAAGGAAAACAGAAGATAAAAAGCTGGGACAGGATGATCGCTAAGATGAAAGAGAAATTCATCCCGAGGGATTACCAGATCACTCTGTTCAGGCGCATGCAGAACCTGAGACAGAAACTAATGACGGTGAAGGAGTACACCGAAGAATTCTAT
>SNQJ01S0106053.1:23056-44824 GCA_010110895.2 Picea sitchensis | reverse complement strand
TGTTATACTACCAAATACATAGAAGTAACTTACATCTGGTTTAATTTTATTCCAATCTTCTTCCAGTGTTATATTTTTAAGATCCTTTGTGGGAGTGCGATTTAATATGTAATTTGCACAGTTGATGGCTTATGCCCAATACTTTAGATGTAATCCCTTAGATTGGGTCATACAATTATTCATTTATTTTAATGTGCGGTTCTTTCTCTCAGAAACATCATTTTGTTGTGGTGTATATGGAACAATGTGTTGCATTTGGATTCCCTATGTAGTGTAGTAATTTGTAAAATTATTTTTCACATATTCGCCTCCATTATCTTTTCTTAACCTTTGAATTTGATGTTCAGATTGCTTTTCTACAAGGGCCTTGTAGGCCAAAAAATTATCAAAACTTCACTCTTAATTTTTAAGACGTAAACCCAAGTACATCTGGAAAAGTCATCAATGAAAGTTAAGAAATACTTGCACCCAAAAAAGAAGGAGAAGAAAGTGGACCACACAAATCACTGTGAACAAGCTGCAAAGGACCTGAGGCATGCCAAGAGGCACATTTTTCAAAAATGTCCTGATGATGTTTGCTAAGAACACAATCGACACAAACACCATCTCTGCATGAAACAAGGGAAGACCAGTCACCATATGATGATTACATAGTTGCTGCAATGAGCGATAGTTTAGATGACCAAACCGCTCATGCTAAAGTTTTTTTAAGTCATCGCTATGAGAAATAAAAATTGATGAAAAATATGATGACCCAAAGTTATCAAACTTGTACAACCTGGTAATATCATCAACAATTCCAGTTGCAAGAACATGATTAGGATCTTTTAGATCCTTGATTACAACTTGGTGAGGTGAAAATTCTATGGTTTTACCTTCACCTGAATGATTTATTTGATATACTGATAGAAGGTTACAAGAAAGACTTGGAACACATAATACATCATTGAAATGGCCATTTTCTACTTGTAATGTTCCAAATCCTTCAACACTAAGAGATCTATCATCACCAACAAATATTTTCTTGGTGTTACATTCATTTAGAGTAGAAAATATGTCTCTATCCGTATCCATATGATAAGATGCTCCATAATCAATAAGCCACTTATCAGAAGTAGAAGTAGAAGGTGTATTGAAGGAGAAACCAGAAGCAGAAAGTGCATGTCCATGAGAAGAAGAAGAATAAGAAGTAGTAGAATCAATACTGATGTTGTGCTTCTTCATCACTGCTTCTAAAGCTGCCATCTTCCTGAAACATTTGGACTCATCATGACCATCTTTATCACAATAGTTCCAATGTCTGTTATTATTCTTAGTTTTATATTTTTCTCCTTTGTCTCCATTAGGACAAAAAGTTGTCTTAGTGGGTTTGGAACCCTTATATTGCTTGTTGTTGTGGCGAGGATGTTTCTTCTTGGGATTCTTAGGTTTATCTTTTTGATGGAAAACTAAGGCTTTTTTGGAGGTACCTGCAGTGCTGATCACTCCAAGTTGTACTAGATTATCTTTCTCTCTAATGAAAGAATCACAAAAGTTCTCAAGAGTGGGTTTTTGATAAGCTGTCCCTACAGCCTCTTGTATGGCATAAAAGGTAGATACAAACATAGAATATGCACTACCTAGCTTAGAAAGAATAAGATAGATGCAACAATCTTCACCTATCTTTATCTTACATTTTTCACATAAAGTTCTGAGTGTTTTAAACTTAGATAGATAGTCTTCAATGCAAGAAAAATCACTTGGACTTAAAGTTAGTACTTGATTTTCTAACTATTATGCTAGAATAATATTCTGTTTACCAAACACAGATTCAATCTTTTCTCAAGCTTCTTTGAGTTTATCAATTGATTGAAGGTGGAATCTTAAATTAGGAGAGATGGACATTCCAATTAATCCACGTGCTTTGTCATTCCTATTATCCTGTTTGGCTTTATTATCAACATTAGTGGGTGTTTTTTCCTTTCCCAAGGCAATCCGGTACAAGACTTTACTTCTTAATAAATCCTCCATATGGGATTTCCATTGGAATTAATTGGTGTTGGTAAGTAAGAGATTACTTGTAGAAGCCATATATATATATATTTTTTTGTTAATTTGGCCGGACTTGATGGCCGTGGGATTACCCCATGGCTTGAGAAACCATGACTCAGGGACATCTAAGCCATCAAAATAACCCAGGGATCACACTCGGCTTGAGCTACACCAACCTTTAACATGATTGGATATTTTGTCCCCGTAGGTTTTGAACCAGTGACTTTAACAACATGGAGAGGCTTAACAACACACTCCGTCACCGACTGTCCTACACCTCGGGGACATTGTAGAAGCCATATTAAATATATAGATAATAATGATTTAAAAATTGAAATTGATTATCTGAATGGAAATAGCTCGAAAAGTTATGTGGTTTTAAAAAAAACTACACTGAAAACGAACTTCGGATGTGAGAGTTATGCCCTTTTTAAAAAAGGCATAAACGGTAACCAAAGGACCACATGGTAGTGTAAGTTACTTTATGAAGTGACCCACTTTTATAAAGAGATGTGGGGCTCACTTTTACAAATAAAAGCTGCATGCAAAATAAATAACTCTAAAATAAAATATTAAAGCTACTTATAGTGATTCACTTTTATACTTGAAGTGAAATACAGTTTACAATTTTAGCATGAACTTTTTCAAAAAAAGTAACAAAAGAGAGACTTGAACTCAAGACCTCTTACTTAATAAGGCAAATTTTAACCAAATTGTCTAGAAAAACATATTGTAATGTTCATTAGAGGATTGGGGTTGTTGTTGACAAGAAAAAAAAATAAAATTCTCTTCTCAATGACAACAAGGGTTAGATCTCAGTTAGCTTACCCGGAAGATGCACCTTTTCCTATATGTTTCTGATTTGCCGAGATCGCATAGCGCATAGGGAAAATAGCATACATAGATATAAAAGAGTAGAAACCCAAAAATAAAAAATACAAAACCGAAATAAAACCAAAATACTTCTTTGCAAAAAAATTTAAAAAAAGTGTATTCAAACTTTATACCTCTGGATCTGACCATAATGGTCGTATCTTGGGAAAACGGAAACCTTTTCGAGTGAAATGAAAAGTGTTCCTGAATGAAACGAGTGCTATGAATGCAATGGAATAGTCCTCTCATCCCAAAATGTATGGAAATGACAGAAAATGGAGATGAGGAAACTCGACTTCACGATCTCGATCTACAACAGGAGTGGGTCTTCAAACAGGGTCTGATACCATGTTCGACAACATAGGTATTCCAACAGAGGACTAACACCTTCAGTAGACACTCACATAAACAGATCAAAGATCAACACACTGATGTTTTCATGTGGTAAAACCCCTACGGGGAAACATCCACGGCCCCATCCAACGCGACCAATTGGAGCAGTTTATTAATGCAAAGAAAAAGATTACAGAGAGATTTTACAAGAGAGTTTCCCACAATCGATCATTAGCAAATGACCCTCCATTCTCTTTAAATAGATATCATGGAACAATCGGGTGTTAATCCACGGATCAATGGTCATTAATATCGAGGAGAGTATGAACCGTCAGATCACTCTATGTCAAGAACATATCGTGATCATCAGTTTTCCTAACTACAAATGCATACTAATTCATACTAAAGAAACACTCTAGAAAACACACTTTTAACTAACGACATAATAGACCAAGTAGATCTTAACTAACTCCTAAGTGTCTAAATATCCTAAAAATAACTAGAAATAAAATTTTTCAAGAGAAAAAGGATGGAAAAGGAAGATACATCTAAATTAGCAACAGTAGAAATGGAAAGGATGGAGAAGGTGTTTGAAGCATTGAGGCCTCAAAAAGTAAAGGAGGAAACAAGAAGGAAATAAGATGAAGAAGTAAGCTTAAATAATAGTAAGAGAATAAAATGAAAGTGGAAGAAGAGAGAAAGAGGAAATAAGAAGAATGGGAGAGATTGAAAAAGGATTACATTATCTGTCTCCAAATTGAGGATCCATGGAAGTTCTAACTGGTGTTCTCTAGGATTCCCTCCATTTCCCCTGGTTGGAAGTAATTTATATGTAGTACTTCCTTCAACTGTGTACTTCCTGTGCAGAAATAGTAAAATCTACTACTATGGATTCTTCTATTTCTGTTCGTACTGTATATAACACAGTATGTCATTTAATGCTTGTAGTTACTTGTTGTGTGCCTTATGTCTATGGTCATTTAATGCCTGCAGTTACTATTGTGTGCCTTATGTCTATAGTTGTTTAATGCTTGCAGTTACTAGTTGTGCGCCTTATGTCTTCTTGTTGTGCTCATCGTGGTTGTGTCTTGTTAGTCATCGGGTGACGACGTAGAGTCAAGTGTGTTTGTTCCTTTTTACACGCACGCACACACCTTAAACAATTTTTTTTTTTTGCACCTGTTAAAGAGTTGTTGTCCAAAAGAGGAGGATGTTACAAATAACTAATGCATTTGGTATTCCTCAATGCTCTAATAAACCATGAAACTCCTGAAAATGAAGTATATAATCATCCATTTGAAGGCCATGAATCAGATAGTGCAAAACTTCCTGCAGAGGAACCAACATCCAAGAGGCCCAAAAGAGCATTCAAGTCCAACTGGAAGCAAGGACAGTATCCAGGTTTGCATTTTTTTATTGTTTCAAGTTTGAAATAAGAAAATTAGATTGTGATTTGTGTAATCTATGTTAATCTTTGGTTGAAATGATGAGAAATTATTTTGTTTAATCTATGTTAATATTTGGTTGAAAGGATAGAATTTCAGCGATTACAAAACTTACACCAAAAATAAAATAGAGGAAAAAATATACCTTCCATGGACAACGTAGACTGTTTTACTCAAGCACATGAACCTTTTTGTAATCCATCGCACTGTTACAATGTTTGCCAGGTTTTTAAGGTTTGCTAAGAAGGATAATATAATGAAGTGTGGAAATTTTCAACAAAGTTCTAACATACTTGTTCTCTTCTCCCCTTTCACATCTCCCACAATTCTCCTTTATGAGGAAATAAGGAAATAGAAAGTAGTTCTTCTTCAAGTACCTTTTAGTTATGGCATGAAATTATAGTAAATAAGAGGTGGACATTTTTGCAAATAAAACAATAATAAGTGCAGGTTATTTGTTGCCCACCACTTAGAAGTTTTAGTCACTTTATGTTTCATTTCTGCCTAAGAGTCATCGTATATGATTTTGCCTTTCATCTTCAATTCCTTTCTTTTTCCTTTTTTTTTTTGCATTTTAACAACTCGGTTAGCTAGATTAGTGATTGGAATGGTAATAAGTTGTTTAACACTTTTTTTTATGAAGTGTGTACGCAATTTTTTTTTTTATGAAGGACAACATGGATACATACCCTTCTCATTGAAATTAGGCCCCATCCTTCAAATTTGATCACTGATCACAACCACAACCATGCTTTGAATTTTATTTTTCATAGTCAATGGCAGAGCCCATTCGATGCCTTCTAGAAAGCCCATTGAGAAGACCCCATAAAATCAACAGGATCAGGAAAATGAATAAATTAATGCTTTAACTCAACTTTGCAATGCCTTGGGATCATAGGCGCAGCTCCCCTCATCAAATTAGAAAAGATCCAGAAGAGGAGAGTGTTGAGCTCATGCCCTGTTCTGCAACCGATAAAGGGAAAAGACGACCACCTAATATAGAAAAAAATTAAAATACAAGCTAACTAAGAAGTAAAAGCTAACTAAGAAGGGATCAAAAATACATATTAAACAGGTAGACACAAACCATACAAATTGAACTCTTGATGAGATGTTGTGTTTGATAAAACCTAAACTTAAAAGATGGACAATAGTGCATCTGGTAAAACCGAAACTTAGAAGATGGAAAGTCCTCTAATTTAAACAAGAAAATTTAGTTTTTCTCTCCCATTTCAGCCATTGTTTATTATAGGATAAAATAATGAGTAATATAAGCTTAATTATTTTTTAATGTAATGGAAAAAAAACATAATAAATTATATTGAACTAAATTATAAGAGGTTAAATGTGGAGTGGGTGAATTTGGAAGCAATCTTCCTTCAGAGCTACTTTTTCTGCAAGTTCTTGGGTGGCTCTCTTTTAAATTTTCGGTAAGAAAAATAAGTTTAATGTCCATTAATTCCATAAAATAACTGAAGAGTTGCTTTTTCTGCAGGTTCTTGGGCGGCTCGCTTTTAAATTTTCAGTAAAGAAAAATAAGTTTAATGTCCATTAATTCCTTAAAATAACTGAAATAACAAGGTTTTATTAAAAAAGATTGCTAGTATAGTATACAAACAAATGACAAATAAATATATATAGTTTGAGTACAAAATTAAAGTGGAATCATAATAGGAAACAAGAGAACACCATAAAAACCTGAACTTAATCTGGCGGAAAATATGTACGGCCGTCAATTAACCTAGGAAGCAGATGCCATACCTACAGGAGGAGTTCAAAGCATAATTTCTTAATTTATAATCAGGATGGGCAACAATAGAACTTTATAGAAACCCGGACCTATAGAGGCGAATTATCTTTATCTAATAATTCTAACTTGGATAATCTATTTCTATATATTTCATCTCTCAATTTAGATGTTCTCACAAACTACATAGATCACGACTATGTGGTCCATGTTTTGTAACTAGAATCACACTCGAGCGAAGAATTGATTATAATAAACACAAATCTTTTATCTCTACTTGTAATTTATAGATTTTTTCACAAACTATATGAATTGCTAGTACGTGGTCGATGTGATTGTCACAGATAGAAAATCTATATCTCAAATTAAATATGGAAACTACGACCAGTACGTGGTCGATGTGATTAGATAGAAAATCTGTATCTCAAATTAAAATTTCCAATTTTTCCCAAAGGGCTCCTCAACGTCCACACTTGTCGGACCCGTCCCATCTCGATGCGCACTGCCATGCGAGTCTCCCACCCAGGGTTGGAATTTGGATTCATCTTTACCTGTAAAAAAAAAAAAAATTGACGTTTTGGGTTTTTATATTGGCCTTCACAAAACGTGATCTGTAAAATTTGATGTTCAATTAAAAATTTTAAATTTCAAATTGACATACTCTCCAAAAACAAGAAAAATAAAATAACTACAATAATAAAACATTTCAAAGTTAGATGCATTAAACACTAATCAATAAAAAGAAAACAAATCAATAAAATGAAAACAAAGGATAAGATTAATTGAATATTCATTCACAAACCATAAAAACTGATGGTTTGATAAACATGGTTCTTTCAATCCATGCAAACAACATCCAATACCGGTCAATAGAGTTAAAAATGAAAATTATAATAATTGGATGTTCATTCTCAAACCAGAAGAAAAATACCCAATACATTCAAATATCATTAAAATACCAACCAATAGATTAAACACATGAGATTTTTTTTATCAAGATAAACCTGAAATTTGATATTCAAGCTTTCTTATGTATTCATTATGAAACCAAATACAAAAAGAAGAGGGCTAATAAGATCCTGGATGAAGCCTAAGGCACCAGTTTTGACGCCTCCTGAATTCCAAGGAAAATATCATTCAGTTGACACACACAATGCTTGCACATGCAATCCAATTTTGAGAGGCTAAAGTCCACACTATAACATAAGTATTTGGAATTGTCCACTCGTAGACAAAGATATCATTTGGGTCTTTCCCAACGCTACTTTCGGCTGCTCTTCACTCTTCCACAACCTGCCTCTTCTCCCTTGCATTGTATGTTGTCATGAATCACAGGTTCTCCCAAGTCCCAATCATCCCAACTCCCAAATCGCAGACCGCCGTGAATGTACAAGTATGGATATAGACTCAACTCCACTCGCAAGAGAAAAGGGTTGTGGGCAACCATAATTCCTTCCCTAAAATGCATTTCCATTCATTATGATCCTGGTTATGTCAAGTTAAGATGCTAGAACACTATGGCCACATCCATGGACGAATTTCAAAGCATACTCTGAAACAATTTGAATGATAAAGTTACAATAATCACATCTCCCCACTTGTTGTTAGTTGTCAAATGGAGAAGAAATCCAACAAAAATCGCCAAACCGTCGAATACATATGCTCGTTCTCGCATGAATCAGGGTTAGTGATGCTCCCCAAACTAGGGAGGGAATATTTGGCATGAGGATATTGGGTTATTGCATTTATTGCATGACACATTCCTTGTTATAAACGTAAAGTGCATTAAATAATAAATCATGATTTTCTGATTTTCTCATGGTTAATGGCAATGAATGGTTAAGAGCATTAAACCTCTCTTTCTGTTGTGCTAGTTTCGAGATCCCATCAAAACTATTGCATTAATTTCTTTATATTGATATTAGTACTAATATGAAAAAATCTAATTTTACTTTCTGTCCAGATTAATACCAAGACGGAAAAATCAAATCTAATAAAAAAAAACCCTTCTTAAATTACATTAGCTTGTCACCATATCAATCTGGAATGAAGGAAGTGTCCATTTAACCACGGTGAGTTAATTGTTTCAATATTTACCATTCACTCTCAAAGTCTCTGACAGACTAAGGACAAAAAACTAAACAATCTGCTCGAAGTCTTTCTATGCACTCAACAACATAATTAATGGTATCTTGTCACAGACTCACATATCCCATCATAACTACCCAATTAGTCGCATTATTTATCCGAATCTAGAAGGATCATGGATGGTAAGATAGATTCTAGAGCCTCCAACACATATCCAGACTGGACTATAATGACGTTTTCAAAAATTCATAGCCCATCATAAATATGTTTTGTGGACCTGGTTGCCCATTTGAAGAGACGGTAAGGTAGAAAGTTTGGCCGTAAAAAACGGGTAAAATGCCTTATGACGGGCATTTTTCCCGTCAAGTTCCAACCCTGGGAGGATGCAACATTGGTTTCCCTTTCGAGATAGTTAAATGGTGGGAATGACCTAACCACGTTTAGAGGATTTTGTCAACTAAAATCATTATGGAGGAAGAACATAGCGTTTGTTGGCCAAGTAAAATAAAATGTGCATGGCCATTTCGAAAGCAAAGGGGCACACCCTTTTTTGCTAGAACTATACTTATATCATTGAGAAAGTGCTATATTAGTTAATCCTTCTCAATTAATTCAAAAAATAGAAGTGTCTCGTGAACTAAGACATGTGCATGCCCAAAACAGCCTTGAAATTTGCCTTTAACAATTTGAGGTTCAGATGCAAACCCCTATCAGCCTCTTCCATATAAAAAAAGGAGCCATGCAAGACCGTTCTCAATCACGTTCACCAAAGACAAAGAACATTTCATCATGGATATTGTCGAGAATGTACGATAACCTGTCCATTAAAAGCCTTGCACGAAAGAGGTTTGATCGTTGAATAGCTTCACCACAACCACCACTAACCCTATAGTTGAAAGTTCGGTAAGGGTCAATGAGAATAAATACTGTATAATGATGCTCTGCACACCAGCTAATTGGGATCACTCAAGTTTGAGCAGATCCGACATTATCTTGAATAGTATCTTTTTAATTATTTTGAAAAGTTGTCATGTACGCTTTGTGTTGCATAATGCCAATCAATTTACACTAGTTTTTTAGATATTGGGTAGATTTTCTGGCCCCTATAATTTTGTAATTAGTTGGATCAAATCAATCAGATTTAGAATAGGGATAGAGACAAATTAAATGTAAGGCAGAGTGTGAGATGTGAGAGTGCTTGAGACACATGAGCATGAGTGTTCTGCCTTATGTATTATCTCCCTTGCATAATATTAACTGAATATAATAGTCCAGTGGATGTTTCCCTGTATAGGGTTTTACCACTTAAAAAATGTTTTGTCAAATTTTGTGTTTTCTCATTTGAATTTTTTTTTCTATATTTTCTTCGGCTACAGAACAAAAATGGGTACCAGAGATAGTAGAGAAGTTGCAACAAGTGAGCCAAGCTAGCCGAGTAGACTTGTGTGAGTTCAAGAACCTCTAAGCAAGAGTTTAAATATGCATAAACACATAAATTCAGGTCAGAGAAGCATCCAAGGAAAGATGCACCCTGTACACAGAGAGAGAAGCTTCTCGTCTAGACAGACACAACCTGTGCATGGGGTGAAGGCATCCTAGGCCATAGTTTCGGGAGAGTTATATCAATCAACCCATGGTAAAAGCTTTTAAAAGTTGTTTTGTTTCATCTTTTTTCACATAAAGAAACTCCTTGGCGAATTAATTGGAGGATAAAATATATTATTTAAAGGAGTACTTTTTATGTGAGGTGGATCTCACCTGGATGTTATGTTGAAGTGGATATAAAAGGTTTTATGGTATATATACTTTTTTATTGTTTTAAACCTTTTGTGGTTAACATTTAACATTATTTATTAAGTATCAACATTTTCATTCATTGGTTAAAGAGTCAAGTATTATAAGTTTTGATTTGGGCATTAGGTGGTTTTGTGCTAATGGCTAAGATGCAGAGTTCGAAGTTTGAAGTAGAAAAATTCAGTGGTAAAAGAAACTTTGAACTCTGGAAGCTTAAGATGCAGGATTTACTGGTGCAACAAGGGTTGAAAAAAGCACCGGCAAACGAGACAAAGAAACCAACAACTATGACAAATGAGGAATGGGAAGATCTTGATGCAAAAGCTCTTAGTGCCATTCGTTTATGTCTAGCAGATGGTGTTTTGTTTAATATCGTAGGAGAAGATACAACATCAGGATTATGGAGAAATATAGAATGTCTATATATGACGAATTCCTTGACGAGGATCTACTTGAAGAGATAGTTGTATAGCTTGTGGATGAAATAAGGTACAACAATTGTTGATCATTTAAATACCTTTAATACCCTTATAGTTCAATTGAATAGTATGGTAGTTAAATTCGAAGATGAAGATAAGAATATTACATTATTGTGTTCATTGCCTAAGTCTTGGGATAATCTAGTCACCTCTATTATTTTTAGCTCAACAGATGTTTTAGATTATGACTCTGTTGTGGGAGCTTTGTTGGTTGAGGAGACGAGGAGAAAATATAGTAAAGAAACCTCAACTTCAGAGGCGATGCTGGTCAGAGGTCGAACTAAAGAGTAGAATCAGAGAAATTCTTCTTGATCTAAGTCAAGACATCGAAAGGGTAAATCAAAATGCTGGTATTGAGGAAAAACAAGACATCACAAGAAGGACAGCTGGAAAAGAAAGGAATCCAAGGAAAACTCTACGAAGGAAGCAAATTGGGCTATAACAAATTTAGGTATGAGTGATAAGTTTTATCCGTTTCTAGTAATTTACAATATCACGAAGAATGACAATAAGATTCTGGTGCCTCCCACCACATGTGCTCACATAGAAATTGGTTCATTTCTTACTAATCTGTTGATGAGGGTGTAGTGTTTATGGGAAATGGCATTCCCTGTAAAACTGTTGGGGTTGGTAGTATTAGAATTAGGATGTTTGATGGTATTGTTAGGGAATTAACAGATGTTAAATATGCACCTGAGCTTAAATCAAATTTGATTTCATTAGGAGTGTTTGATTCTTGTGGATATAAGTATAAAGGTCAAGGTGGAGCACTCACATTGTCGAAAGGTAGTTTAATAGTGATGAAGGAAACAAAGGTTGATAACCTTTATAAGCTGGAATGGAGTACTGAAGTGATAGATGTATATTCTTAGTTATGGAAAAAGCATCAAGGTCATAAGAGCAAGAAAGAACTGTAGGTATTGGTAAGCGGTAAATCATTTCTAGACTTAAAATCTTTGTTTCTAAATTCTTGTTTATAAAGGGATGTTGTGTGTGGGATCCTACTGCTCACAAGGTCATCATTGACAGAGATATAGTATGTATGGAACAACCAGAAGGGTTGATTCAAGATCACAACGCTAATTTTTTTTGCATGATAGATAATTCATTGTATGGCCTGTTAGTACTCAGACAAATATACAAGAGGTTTGAATCCTTTATAGTGAGTCAGAATTTTTCAAAAGCTAGGAATGATTATAGAGTTTATAGTACATTCACAATCTTAATGTTATTTGTTGATGATATGCTCAATGCAAGCCAAAGCGTGGATAAAATCAGTAAGAAAATGACACTAAGGTGGACAGGACAATTCACATGAGGGATCAAGGATCATCAAAACAAATTATGGGCATAGAAGTACAAAGAGATGGAAATGGTAAGTTGTGGTTGGAGTTCAATATAAACATTGTAAAACCTTTATCCTTGTTACTTTTCATTATAAGTTTTCTTCAAGGATAGGTCATATTTATAAAGAATAAAAGGTTATGTCTCGTGTAAGTTCAGTAGGAGGTTTGTTGTATGTGATGAAATGGTTAAGACCAGATGTTTCACATGCTAATGATGTTTTCATATACGTGACAGATTTAGGTGCTACAGTGAAATAGGTGCTTTAGCGTTTGAGAAACACAAATGTCACCTATAATGGTTACACTGAGATAGTCTGTAATAATTGTAATGTATATTTTACACGTGTCTTGGATAGAAGGAGATATATCACTACATATGTCTCAAAACACTGTTGTGAAAGACATGTTGGAGGTGGAGTGGCCCCTCAGGAAATCCAAACTTGTGCAAGTCACACATGCGAGATCATGAAACCAGTTTTATTAGAGAAGCTACAGTGGTGCTTGACTTCTCTTGGCTTGCAACATAGGTGATGAATAAATTGGTCAATGATATTTAGGTAACTTGTTGTCAAGGCGGAGATTGTTGGATAATGCTAACCAATTTGCACTCGTTTTTTTAGATATTGGGCTGATTTTCTGGCCCCTACTATTCTGTAATGAGTTGGATCAAATCATCCAGATTTAAAATAGGGGTAGAGGCACATTAAATGTAATCAGTTTCTTGTAACTGAGTGAAGACTGCTATATATCTATGTAATCCTATCAAGGCAGAGTGTGAGATGTGGGAGTGTTTGAGATTCATGAGTGGTCTCCCTGATGTATTATCTCCCTTGCATAATATTAATCGAATATCATTGTCCCGTGGATGTTTCCCTATATAGGGTTTTACCACGTAAAAAACACTTTTGTATTTTTTTTTAACAACACTTTGCAACCGTGTATGCATGTATAATATGCAAATTCTCCAATCTAAACATTTCACATGATCTCAATGAAGATTTAAGATATACATACAGAGTGTATAAATACCTAACGAATGAGGAAGTTGTAAACCTATAATCTTCATCTTCGTGACTTCTCTGAGAAAGTTGCTAAAGCTGCTGCTAGAGATGATTGAAAAGGGGGAAATTGGGGCATTATGAAAAAGAAATGTAAAAGCTGGTCTGTTTTTAGGAATCTAGGTTTCAGATAAGAAAAGTACAAGGATAAGGAATCTAGTGTGTGAAGAATTTCTTTCCAAAAATAAAATATGCAGGTACAAAATAAAACTGAATGTACAAGGCGCTTGCTATGAGTTGTGGTATGTATATGTTGGTTGCAGTTCATGTGGGAAGTGATTCTTTGGTCATCAATGAAGGAAAGCGACAATGTTACTTTGTCTCTGCATTGCATTCTTTCATAGACATTTATTGAGATGGAACCGAACAACTATTAAACTAGGAATACTGAGCTAAGAGATTTGAAAAACAAATAGGTAACTGAGCCCGATAAGTTGAAGCTTTAAATTATCTCGCAGTGAATTATCGTCGTCGCCTTTCTTCTATCCCTTTCCTTGAGTACCCCCATAGGAATTTTACATTTTTTGTCGATGCAGATCTATAGCGTTCTGAAGATCCAAATCACGCGTGTGGATTCTTCAACGCCGCCATTGACATCTTCCATGCAACTCGGAAACAGGGTTGGAATTTGGATTCATCTTTACCCGTAAAAAACAAATTGTTGATGTTTTGGGTTTTTGTATTGGCCTTCACAAAAAGTGATCTGTAAAATTGTGCCCTTCATTATTGAAGTTTTAATAATAAATTAATCCTTCAATAATAAAAACTTGATGTTCAATTAAAAATTTTAAATTTCAAATTGACATACTCTCCAAAAACAAGAAAAATAAAATAACTACAACAATAAAACATTTCAAAGTTAGATACATTAAACACTAATCAATAAAAAGAAAACAAATCAATAAAATGAAAACAAAGGATTAGATTAATTTAATATTCATTCACAAACCATAAAAACTAGTGCTTTGATAAACATGGTTATTTCAATCCACGCAAACAACATCCAATACCGGTCAATAGAATTAAAAATGAAAATTATAATAATTGGGTGTTCATTCTCAAACCAGAAGAAAAATACCTAATACATTCAAATATCATTAAAATACCAACCAATAGATTAAACACATAAGATTTTTTTGTATCAAGATAAACCTGAAATTCAATATTCAAGCTTTCTTCTGTATTCATTAAGAAACCAAATAAAAAAAGAAGAGGGCTAATAGGATCCTGGATGAATCCTAAGGTACTGGTTTTGACACCTCCTGAATCCCAAGGTAAATATCATTCGGTTCACACACACAATGCTTGTACATGCAATCCAATTCCGAGAGGCAAAACTACACACTATAACAAAAGTATTTGGAATTGTCCACTCATAGACAAAGACATCTTTTGGGTGTTTCCCAACGCTACTTTCGGTTGTTCTTCACTCTTCTGCAACCTGCCTCTTCTCCCCTGCATTGTAGGCTGTCATGAATCACGAGTTCTCCCAAGTCCCAGTCATCCCAACTCCCAAATTGGAGACCGACATGAATGTACAAGTATGGATATAGACTCAACTCCACTGGAAAGAGAAAAGGGTTGTGGGCAGCCACAATTCCTTCCCTTAAATGCATTTCCATTCATCATGATCCTAGTTATGTCAAGTTAAGATGCCAAAACATCATGGCCACATCCATGGATGAATTTCAAATCACACTCTGAAACAATTTGAATGATAAAGTTACAATAATCACATCTCCCCACTTGTTGTTAGTTGTCAAATGGAAAAGAAATCCAACAAAAATCACCAAACCGTTGAAAACATATGCTCGTTCTCGTATGAATTAGTGTTAGTGTCGCTCCCCAAACCAGGGAGGGAATATTTGGCATGAGGATATTGGGTTATTACATTTATTACATGACACATTCCTTGTTACAAACGTAAAGTGCATTAAATAATAAATCATGATTTTCTGATTTTCTCATGGTTAATGGCAATGAATGGTTAAGAGCATTAAACCTCTCTTTCTGTTGTGCTAGTTTCAGAATCCCATCAAAACTATTGCATTAAGTTATTTATGTCAAGATTAATACTAATATGAAAAAATCTAATTTTACGTTCTGTCCAGATTATTACTAAGATAGAAAAATCAAATATAATAATAAAAAAAACTGCTTAAATTACATTAGGTTGTCACCATATCAATCTAGAATGAAGTGTCAATTTAACCACAATGATTTAATTGTTTCAATATTTACCATTCACTCTCAAAGTCTCTCGCAAGCTAAGAATAGAAAACTAAACAATCTGCTCGAAGTCTTTCTATGCACTCAACGATATAAATAATGTTATCTTGTCACATACTCACATATCCCATCATAACTACACAATTAATTGCATTATCTATCCGAACATAGAAGGATCATGGATGGTATGATAGATTCTAAAGCCTCCAACACATATCTGGACCGGACTATAATGACGTTTTCAAAAATTCATAGCCCATCATAAATAGGTTTAGTGGATTTGGTTGCCCGTTCGAAGAGACGGTAAGGTAGAAAGTTTGGCCGTAAAAAACGGGTAAAATGCCTTCTGACGAGCTTTTTGGCCGTCAAATTCCAACCCTGCTCCCACCCCACTAATTAATCATGCACATCTCCCACCCCCTAACCTAGTACTATTGGAGGAGGACTTCTGGAGAAACTCAGCGCTAACGGGTGAACTTTTTACAAGAATTAAGGGATAGATCTATTTGTGGAATTTTGGTATTAGCGTTTTTCGGTGGGATAATGTCAGCCTAGGCTTTCTGTAGTTTGAATAACCAATATGTATAAATTACATTATATTAAATCACAATTATAAATAATATCAAATCATTGAAGTAATATAGTAAAGATACAAATGGTTTAAAACAAAAGTTGCATGGCAATGCAGCCCCTGTCGAGTTAGTTGAGAAATACATGTTGAACAATGAAACTTAATATAACTAAATGGACAAGTAATGAATATTTTTTGTCAAAAGATAATAATTGAGGGTTGTTTGTTATTCAAAATGTATAATGAACCGAATGGAACTATAATATTCATAAATATAATAAATATATAATAAACATAATATAAATATAATAATAAATAATATAAATATAATAATAAATAATATATTAGATAATAAATATAATGTAAATATAATAATGCATAATAATAAATACATAATACAACTTTTTATATTTAGACGTGGTGATTGATGCAATTCATTGATTATGTAATTAATTCTACATATTGAAATACTTGAAGGGAGCAATAACACTTCGATTCTATCAACCAATTAGAAATGAGAAACACAAATATTTTTATTATATCCAAAAATATATATTTGTTTTCCTATGATAAACATTACATTGCATACACAAATTTATGGTAAAAGGCAAATTAATGTCACTTCAATGTCACATCAAAAGAAAACTCATAGCTATAGTCACATGGGAGGGACTAATAATGATATCTTTTACATGAATGAATTAAAATAATGATATTTCTTACATGAATGAATTAAAGTAATGATTCCAACCTTAATCTTTTCTAGCTAGATGATGACTTTGTTTTAGCTAATAGATACAAAAGAAACTTTGAAAACCTAATAGAGAATTTGTTTGGTACTAATTTAATCAAGCTTTGTAATTCTCAAGATTTAATAATTTGCAATGCTCTAAGAAGGTGGACAAAATCTAAGGATGACTTGTATCCATGGGCTAGGTAATATAATTTGATATTTGATTATGTAATATCAAATATCCCCATATACAACCAAATAGTAGACCTTGATCTTTTAGATGACCACTGATGACTTTGTAAATATCATTATTGTAAATAATAATAATAATTTTTACAATATAATAAAAATATAAATGACTTAAAATAATAATAAAATAGCTTAAAATAATAATWTCTCTTACATGAATAAGAATTAAAATAATGATATTTTTTACATCAATAATATTTACATTAAATGATTACTTAAAATAATAATTGGATAGCATTTTGTTAAAAAAAAAAATTAATTAAATTTCAAATTATATAAAATTAAAAATATTTTTTAAATATTAAAATTATAAAAAAAAATAAAATTATAAAAAATTGGCTCATTGCTAAGTTAAAGAAACTTGACTCATATAGAATTAAATATAAAGAATCACCATAACAAATACCTCACTTAGATGCTCATTTATAAGCTACAATGTCTATCTGCAGCTATAATAATGAGCCATATAAACCTAAATTAGAAAAGATCGACTAGAGCTCATACCATGTCCTACGACCGCGATGAAGATGAAAACATTAATCAGTTGTACGTTACTTATTGTCTATGTATGGAGGCATCTGCAGCTCTTAGTAGCTCAGTACATTGGTTCAACTTGTTCCGTTTGGCCTGTTTGTGGGGATAGCGAATAGTTGAGTATATGACAGACACTGAAGTCTATCGTGAATCAACAATTCAAGTGTTCTGTAGTCATTGAATTTTCAATATGGAATAATTTAGTATAAAACAAACACATTTCCAATCTGTTGTTGAGTTTTCAATATGGAATAATACAGAAAGTTCTAATAACACTTGAATTTTCAATATGGAATAATACAGAAAGTTCCAATAACACTTGAATTTTCAATATGGAATAATTAAGTATATGACAAACAATGATGTTTGTATGAATTGACTGTTCATGAGCTCTGTGTAATAGTTTTAATATAGTATAATTTTTTTTTCAATAACGATAGAGTTTTCAATAAGGAATAATTCAAAAATTTCTAATAACAGATGAATTTTCAATATAGAATAATTGAGTATATGACAAACAATGAAGCTATCCTTGATCAACTATTCATGTGCTCTTTGTCTATAGTAAGGAATTGCTATAACTTTTCTTCGATTATCCATTGTTGTTTATATGATAAAATACAACCTTTTTTCATTGAAATTATCAACTATTCATGTACTTTGTGTCAGTAGTAAGGAATGGATATAACTTTTCTTGGATTATCCATTCCAGTTTATATGATAAAATAAGGCTAACCCTATCCACCATGCAACAACTCAATGATTAGAAGATTGTTGCATGGTCCATGGTCCTCTATCTCACAACCATCACATAGATATATAAGGCAACAACATCATTGGACTATTGCATGGTGGATAGCCAGGACTACCTGAGAAACTCAAGCTTGAACTTTTTACAAGAATTATGAAATCTAGGTATTAGAGTTTTTGGGTGGGATAATGTCGGCCTAGGCTTTCTGCAGTTTGAATAACCAATATGTATAAATTACATTATATTAAATGATAATGATAAATAATATCAAATCTTTGAAGTAATATAATAAAGATATAAATAGTTTAAAATAATGATCTCCTACCTTAAGAATGGATTAAAATAATGATATTTTTTACAATACAATAAAGATATAAATAGATTAAAATAATAATATGAAAATGGCTTAAAATAATAATATCTTTTACATAAATAATAATTAAAATATCATAATGAAATTTTTTACATCAATAATATGATTAAAATGATATTTGGATAGCAATTTGTAAACAAAAATTAATTTTTAATTGAATTTCAAATTATATAAAATTAAAAATATTTTTTAAATATTAAAATTAATAATAAAAAAATCAGAAATTAAAGAAAATTGACTCATTGTTGAGTTAAAGAAAATTGACTCATATAGAATTAAGTCTAAAGAATCACTAGAACAAATACCTCACTTAGATTCTCATTCACAATATACATTGTCTATCTGTAGCTATAATAATTAGCCATATAAACCTAAATTAGAAAAGATCTAGTAGAGCTCATGCCCGGTCCTACGACCGCGATGAAGATGAAAAAATTAATCAGTTGCCTAGTAAATTTTTTCTTAGGTGGAGGAGGAGAAATTTACTAATCGCCCAGTATAGCTAATCCAGAACTTATCGCCCAGTACGACATACTGAGAAAGGCTGTGTCCAATTCTAATGAAGAAAACAAGCTTGGCGAAGGAGGTTTTGGATCCGTCTTTAAAGTTAGCACTTAATATCATTGCTTTCCATCTAATTATATATTTGGAATAGTAGTCTCGACAAGATTCTATTCAGTAGCTTCTCACTCTGGACCTACTCAATCGTTGCGTGGATAATGGATTTGTTCGAGTTTTTCAATGTAGGTTGCTAATGTTTTTACTTCTTGTGATGCAATAATTGCAGATACAAGAAAACACCATTTACTTTAAGTTGTTACATCAAAGAATTTTATGTAACATATTGATTTTATGTTGTTCATGTAACATATTGATATTATGTTTTTTATTATTATGTACATCAAAGTGATATATGTAATATATTAGGTTGTTAAATTTTATTTTTTTTATTGTTACTTTTTATGTGTTGTTTGATGAACATAATTATTTATTGATATGATAAATTTTATTTTATTTTAAATTTTTTTCTTGAATTAAATTAATAAAGTATCAAGGACCAGTGATTCTCATCACTTAACTCTCGAGGGGTGAGAAAGTGTTCAATGTGATCCCTCGAGCATTAATCTCATGATATATGAAATTAAATGAGACTTTATGAAATTGAAATGAAATAGGTGAGTGAAAAGTCATTCCATCTCAGTCATTCATCTAATCTATCCTCCACCATTAAATTAGATGTCTCTTCACCTTCCTTCATGAGGTCAAATTAAGGAAAGGATGCCCCCATTCACTTGGTATTCTTCTTCATCTGATTTGGAGAGATCAAGAAAAGAGAAAGACGAGCTGAGAAAGAGAAAGTGTTACATCGAGTAGCAGTAGTGATACAGAGAATTGAAACAGTGTTACAGTGAGTTGTTTCAGTGTTACAACGAGTAGCAACAGAGTAATAGCGAGTAGCAACAAGGAGAAAGTTGAAACATAATTCGAAGAGAAGGTACAATGAGTATTGAGCCATACTGTATGGATTCTGAGTAGGTCGTACAATAGAAAGTTGGCACAGAAATTGAGGAGGTTAGCTACATGTTTTAATGGGCGTCTTTGGCACATAAATCAAGGAGCCAAGAAAAAAATCCCCTCTCTCACTAGTTTTCCCCTTGGGTTTTTCTGGGGTCAATGTTAGACCAAACATATATGAGTTAAATTTTTTGGGTGTGTTTATTTATGAGTATTTTCATTAATTGTTGGATGAATGTGTATGTGTATTTCATAATTTGTTTTCCTATATCAAGATTATTGTGTAAGTGAATATGTGTAAATATCAAAATAAAAATAAAAAATAATAAAATATATTGTATAGAAAACAATATACACCCTCCTATGCAGTATTCAATGTTACGTGGGGTGGTGTATAGGTTGTCAAATTTTAAAGAAATTCAAATCCGATGACTTATACGCCACCCCCCACAGTGTTCAATTATTTGTAGTAGGGTGGATATTGGTCGCTTATTGTATATTGTATTTTAAAATAGATTTTACAATTTCATGTCTTCATATATGTTATAACACAAATCATAGAAATATTGCTCTAACTTGAATTGTAAATGAGCTTAGGCTCCATATAACAAAACAACAATCCAAAAAATAGATCTATATATCTATTATATTCAATAAAAGAGGACACCCACTATATATAACAATAGAAAGAGGCCCAACGATAGAAAAATATAGTTGTAACCACTGGGAAGATAAGAATGCCTACGTAAGTTACAACTAATAATAATTGCTTGTATTGGAAAAATATAAAAGGACACTAACAAGAACACTAACATGCCCCCTTAAGCAAACGCTAGGGAGTAAACATGAGAAAAAATTGGGTCCGAACAACAAGGCCTTATTAGGTACCTAAGTAGAAAATCGACTCTCACAAGTAGAGAAAAGGAGACAAACCCATAGGAAAAAATCCATTTCCAAAAGAGAAAAATGACACATTTGAAAAGGGAATTCGAGCTAAAACTGAAGATCTCACAATGATGCATTGAATGGAAAGAGTAAGAGACTTGTGGAGGATAAAAGATCCAATAAGGAAGTATGACCAAAAGTTTGAATAGGAGAGCTAAGTAACCTTAATAAGATTGGTTGAAGTCTAAAGCAAAAGAGGTTCAGTTGCAGAGGCATAAGAATGGAAAAAACTGATAACCACGACATAAATTCTTCAAAAAATAAGGTGCTAGTCAGGAACCAAAACAAAATCTTTGAACATGAACAACCACCATCAACCATCAAACAAGAAATGAGGCTTGTAGATGTTGAAAGGCCCAAACATGTTGAAAGGTCCAAACAAGAAGTATGGAAAAAAATCTAAAGAGGTCCTAGTAACCATAAGCTATCAATGCCATCAGAGATCCTTGTAGAAATCCAAAAAACATTTTCCAAACTTCTCAAACAAAGAGACCGATCCTTTAGAATGATTCATGACTCAAAAATCTCTGCTAACAAAGTCATCATACACAGGACAAACCTGGAGCGTTTCCAGGTCAGCTTGTCATTTATTTGTTCAAGTATATTTATTAGTATCTTAGTTAGATATATGTTTTAGCTTAGATTAGTAATTAGAATTAGTATATTAGTAGTTT
>SNQJ01S0106052.1:0-29965 GCA_010110895.2 Picea sitchensis | reverse complement strand
AACCCTTCTAGTAAAAAGGGGTTTGATTAATTCACTTAATCAACCACTTTTACATTTCTATTTGACACTAAATTAGGAAGTCATGGACCCAAAAATGTATCACTTCTAAAGAATTTATCATTTAACATAAATTAAGACTAGACATTAATTGATAAGGATTCCCAATCTGTACCCAAGGAGTAAATTTTCCTAACTTCTAAGTTAAAAATACACTACCCATTATAACATTATGAAGCATAGATTAACTTCTAATTAGGAATCATCATTATCACTGTAAGTATTAAGTGTATATCATGGCTAACTAAATTAATATCTGAAACGGTTATCTATGGATATCTGATATTGATATTGACATTGATAGTGATATCTAATAAAGAAATAAATGTTAGATCGTTGTCGTCATAAGAAATATCTATAAGATAACGTTGTCATAAAAATAAAATAAAATGCAGATATAAATAAAAAAAATTGTTGTTGTAGACATCTACTTCACGCGTCATCTAGAAACTCTATCATGAGTTAAGTACTCATTCGTTGTCACACATTCACCAAAAATTTCCTTTACCAAGGAAATTCGCTACTTATCGCTATTAGAATATGGTGGTCTGGCCCATTTTGAAATCACGAATTATCATTTATTATCTGTAAAAAGCACAGCCATAAAATGCGCGCAATAAAAGAGCAGTCATAACAGACTAACTATTCCTTCAAAGGTTCGCTACGAGTTGCTACCAAAAATCATTGGGGATTAATGCTATCAAGAGAGCTCGAACTCATTTTGAAGTAGGAAAGGCTGGAGAGAAACATTC
Source organism: Picea sitchensis (assembly GCA_010110895.2). Classification (NCBI taxonomy): domain Eukaryota; kingdom Viridiplantae; phylum Streptophyta; class Pinopsida; order Pinales; family Pinaceae; genus Picea; species Picea sitchensis. The sequence continues at coordinate 29,156 of SNQJ01S0106052.1, read as the reverse complement.
GAGCAAGTAACCTCATCATTGATGTTGGAGTTGAGTTTAATTGAATTAATTTAAGATTTAAAAACCTATGAATCCATGTGACTGTTAACCTTCTTCAGTTCTATTAAACGGGAAAGACAAGAATTATGAATATCGTTGTCATATCAAGTGGAAAATAGTTGTCATAAAAAAAATAGCAAATCGTGGTCAAGGTAAAGGTAATGGCTGACCAGAAGAGGGAAAAACGCAGTCAACTCAGCATACAATCACTAGTTTATATTACACAGTCAACCACATAAATCAGTGCAAGAGAATCGTTGAATAAAGGGGACGCTGGAGAGAAATCATTGTCTATAAACTGTAAAAACATTGTTGTCTATCTTAACTATGAAGGTAGTTGTCATTCTTGAAAATTATGTCTAACAATAGTCATTAAGGATTAAGGGAATCGTTGTGTTATTCAAAAAAGAAATTGCATGAAAAAAATACAAGTCATATACACTCACTGTCAATTAAATAATCAGACACATTGCATTAATTAAACCACAGTCACACTCTGTATGTAATAAAATCTCAGTGACCAATACATGTAATTTTCTATAAATAATTAATAAAGTCGTAGTCATACAAAAACGCCATCATGCCTTCAATTAATAATTACGGTCATAAGAGGCAGTCCTTCATATTGTTGTGTTATATCAAAATGCAGACATATCCAAAGACGCGGATACACAATTCTCATTGATACGATATTAAACGTCGAGTTAACATATTAAAAAGCAGAACTTGTCGATTTCGCTGAGCAGATATAAATTCGCTCATTATAAAGTATCAATTGCAGTTCCCAATCGCAGTATCAAGGTAAATCGCAACATCAAATCATAGTATCAAAATCCTTGTCCATGTATCATAAATCGTTGAGTTTTTACATAAGAAGGGCACTGAGTTTTATCACGAAAATCGCAGTCAATAAACAGGGAAAATCGCAATCAATAAATGTATAAATAAAGGGTAAACTCACAAGGTAATTTCACCAATGAAATGTCATAAATCACAGAGGACAATTCGCTCGCCAGAAGGATTAAAAACGTAGGGAAATCTCATCATCAAAATGTAATCATTGCAAAGAAAAATTGTGGTTGAAGGTATTGAAAACACATAGATTAATTATACACAATGATCAATGCCGAGATCATTTAGAACGCAGAGGTGATATCAATGCAAATCCCAAGAAAACGCAATGGATAATAAGCAGTTTGCGGCGAGAAAGGAATAACAATAGCAGAGGTAATCAATCGCAACAAGGCGCAAGGCAATCACACGACTAGGAATAATCAACAGGGGTAGACAGCTGGGCAGAAGCATCCTTTTCTCATCATCCACGAACAAAAAAGCAGGGTGTTAAGATCTATAGGTATATTAACACTGAAGTGACGACCATCGATCCAGCTCCTGGCTAACTGCTCAGGCAAGGAATGATGAGCTAGGGACGAGGGCGAAGTAAGAAGCGCAAACACATGAAAAAATCAATAAAACCATAGGACGGTCACAAAATTCAGGGATCTATTTCCAAGGGAATCAAGTCAAGCAGCGAACTTAAGGCTAAGGAAATTTAAGCTCTTGATTAAACTTCTAATTTCAACACCTTCTTTACACAGTTAAAAATACAAAAATGGAAGCATAAGGAAAATGATAATCTACCATGTAGAATGAAAGCAAGCATATTGTAGCCCAAATTGTCCTCTCTGAGTCCTTGTCCCACGCGCTCCATGTCGCTCCCGCTTGCCGACCGATGAGACTTCACCAGTACCTCCCAGCCTACGCTAGGGGGACTCTACTTCCCCCTTAGCCCCCTGAGCCACAAAGGGGCCATGCACACTGAACCAGAGATCACCTATCTCCTAGCTTGCCTCACAAGGCCAAGCTACCACTCCTCATCAAGATGGGTATCCCAACTCCCACAAGCTAAGTCATTCAAGTCTGAAATTATGTAGCATAACGTTACGCATAACAGAAGAGATACATCATCCTCTTCATCCCTCCTTTATATATCATTTTTAGGTCATTTAATTTCCCAAAATCCCATTTAATTTAATGTTCAATAATTTAATTCATAAAATTCCTGCCCGTACATGTGTCACCCATCCCCTTCATTGCACCATAAATTAATTTCATTAATTAATTAATTACTCCTATTTCCCTCACCCACCTAAAAGAATTCCTATAATTGCTCCTAGGTGTCCCCATATTCTCTTACAACAATTAATGACCTTCCCCCTTACTAATTTACTAGTTGAGTTTAATTTAGAAAGTTCTTAAATGCTAGATACCTTACCTAGTTAGTCTCTCTGCTTTTTCCTTATGTTTCCCTTTCTTTTTATGTTTCCAAAAACTTTCCTAGTTTCCTCATTCTTTTAAAGTTTCCTCTTTCCCTTTCATTTTAAACTCAATTTGGAAAGTGTAGAAACTTACCTTTTCCCCTTTTTCTTTTTAATTAATAAAATCTTTAATTATATGTAACAAAGAACAATTATTTCCCCTTTTCCCTCTTTTTGCATTTTATCCCCAAAGATTTTTTTATAAATTAATTAGATATTACCCCCTCCTTCTCGTCCATGATTAATGATGATTATTATTGTTTATTTATTTTTGTAAATATAAATATAAATATAAAACAATTATCACAAATATCCTTACCTAGATTTTAATTTTAGGGTTGGGCGACATTTTTGATAGGGAAATTGTTTTTAAATCTTTCTTATCACATTATTCATTCTAAAGGCCATCTAGGTTTATTCATTTATTAATTAACGATATAACGTTCCCATAGGGACACACTAGGTGCTCCAAGGGTGCCACTTGTCTTTCCATTTTATTCATTGATGTACCTTTAGAGTGCCTCCTTGCTCAAAGGGTGCCACTAGCCTCTTGGCTGACTTGGTAGACATAAAAAAACCATGGAGTATTGACTCCATGGGTTTTTGTGGGAGACTAAGGGCCTTTATGGAATAAGACCCCTGCTTTATTTCTCACCCCTTAGAATCATAGTGAGTGATTGTCACAGTCTTCACTCATGACATGCGTGGGTCTCGAACCTCGTGGCAGATTAACCCTCTGAGTTTGAGCCACTGACGAGTGCGATGGGGTTGTGAATGAGGGTTGTTGTCCACCTCTCCCTCAACATCTTTAGTAGTCATGCATCACCCCTCTACTCCCACAGCAATGATCTGAATTCCCGGCAAGCTATCGTCAGCCTACATCATCAAAAATCATGTCAAAATAATATCCATAATCATATCATCTAATCATATGCCTGATTTCATACCACAACAATCAAACCCAATATTCCACGCTAACTGATCCAAATTCAGGGTTTCATCAATGCCTCTCTGCATCTCACGAGGGTCCAAAATCACGCACGATTAGGAAAACCGAGGAGTCAATTGAACTTTTATGTCAATATATCAAAATAATGAGCCATCAATCCATAACACCTCATAATCATAATCAAATGCCCAATAGTATAATAATCAGGATCAATTGCAAGAAAGTGTCCTCAAAAGAATAAGATTAGCTCAGTCTTTAGGAAGCCGAGAATTGTTACATATGCACTTCCTCTTGGTCTAACTTTTGTCCCAAAGTTTCCTGCAGAATTATATAAAGTGTCAAATATTGTGTATCCGATATATAATTCTATCTGCATCAAACAAAAATGGAAGCATTTGGTACTGTCATATACATCCCCTCGGGTAGATTGAGATGCGGACTATAGTTGTCCCGCTGGACCTTAACTTTGATCATGTTTGACATAGTAGATGTCGAGATGCAATGATCTAGGATGGATCATCTCATCCATGCATGCACCCTCATCACATTTTCTGAGGTGCTCAAGTCAAAACATGTATAAGATCACTAATCATAATGTCTCAAACTGAGACGTGAAGACATGTCGTGCATATGGCTCAAGAATCCGGCAAGGCTAGTCATTAGGCCACAACCCTCTCTTTTCCCACCTGATGCTCATTAGGATCTGAACCCGTAGATATTTTAGCCCCTTCTCTGAAACTGATTGAACTCTTATGTGGTTTCAACCAAAAAAATACTCAATCGCCACATCATAACTTCTGATCGACGGCGTGCATCAACCATAACTAAATTTCTGATCCTTGCGCTTCCTTGATCCCGCTTGTCTTATGGTTTTCATTTAATATTCTAATTCTTGGATAAACCCGGTCCCACGAGGACCTTATCTCAATTAGATCCCAACTCATAGGTGTCGACATGAGTAAGCCATACAAAATTCGAAAAGGTGCCATATTAATGGCTTTAGTGAATGTTTTATAAGTGAATTCTACCGGTGGAAAGAATTCTTCCCAATCATCTGATGAGATCCATCACGACATCATAACATGTAGATCCAAGTCCCAGTTTGTTAAGTTAGGTCTACGCAATGGAAGTCTTAGGGTGATACATAGTACTAAAGTTAAGTCATGTTCCCAAGTCCTCTTGAAAAATAGTCCAAAATGCGTCTAGTAAAATTGATCCTCGTCGGATATAATCCTCTTTTAGGTATGCCATGCTTCGGAGTCTCAGCGATGAAAACTCTGGCTAATGGTGCACGGGCTCCGTCTATACGCTGGGGAATAAAAATGAGCCCTCTTCATCAGTGTAGGCGGCTACCATGAAAAATCGATTCATTTCTCCTTCGGTGGGAACCCAACAATAAAGCCATCGAAACCGCCTCCATTTGTACGGAATAGAAATTGTGGTTGTAAGTAATCTTCTTTGGTGTCTATGTTCATCCTTTACTGTGACATTCTAGACATCTGTCCACATAGTGACTATGTCTGCCTTCATTCCTTTCCATAATAATAAAGGATTAAGGTTTGCCCTCATCTTCTTGACTCCTGGGTGAGACATGTACTTCTCTATGAGCCTGGATTTAGGATCAAGCTCCTCAACTTCGTCGTTCGGTGGTATGTAAATCCGACTTTTAACCTCAATAATCCGTGTCGTCAAGCGTAAATCCTTCAAATCTTGGTACCATCATTGTGTTTTGTCGGAAAAAACCCTCAACTTCCTTGTACCCGGTCGTTGTGGCGTTATGGGTTAGAATCTTTTCCGCGTGGGTTTTGTCGAAGAAACACCAAAAGATGTGGTCTTTGAATCTATTGCATCACCTACTTTCGAGTTCGTTGTTCCTTTATGTAAGTAATCTAGAAATGGAACCAATGTCTTTTGTCAGCATTTAAGAGTAGATTTGCGTAAAAGATGTGTTGTAGTCCACAACGATTAGTCCATATTTAGATCAAAATTTTAGATCCAACAGGTAGGAGTCTCCAAACCTTCAAGGCATACAATGGCTAAGAACTCCAAATGCGTGTGTCACATAGTTTTTCCTCATGCCTTCTCGGTTTCCTCAAAAGATGGTGATCCGCACCGTAGTCTTGCATCAAGACTCCTCTAAGCCTTCCTTGGATGCATCGATTACATACCAAGAAGTCGGCGTCCATATCAGGGACCTTTACTATCGGTGATCATTGTAAATGGCTCCGCGCTGAGCCTTTGGAAATGCTTCGTTCATTTTCAGTCCAAACTAAACTTCTTGTTCCTCTTAACGTAACTCACATTAATCGGATTTTTTATCTTCGAAAAACATTCGACGAACCATTGATGGTATCTTGCTAAACCCATGAAACTAAGCACTTCTGTGACATTCATCGTCGCAGGCCATTCCATTATAGCCTTGACCTTTGTTGGATTGATGGTGATACCTTGATGAGATGACATGCCTAAGTAGTGAATCTTCAATTCATAAAGCGAGCATTTGGACAACTTCCCATACAATTTTTTCTCTAGCACCTACCTTTGTAGTACCAAGCATGAAGTCATCAAACTCCTCAGATCATCGAGTAAATCAAATATCATCAATGAATACTGGAAAAACTTTCCAGTACTCATGGAACACCCATTCCTCAAGCTCATAAAATACCTTTGGGGCGTTCGTCAGTCCAAATGTTAAAAAAGTAAACTCGTAATGTATGAATCTCATCTTAAAAGGCGGTCTTAGGGACATCATCCTCCTTGATCATGGCGGTGATACATAATCGTAAAAGCGACCTTTGAGAACAGCCAGCACCCTTCATTTTGCTCCGGAACATATCTTCAATCCTTGGCAGCGGATACTAATTCTTGATCGTTTCCTTGTTTAATTGATAGTAGTCAATGCTAGAGTCTCCACGCACTGTCCTTCTTTCATATGAAAATAGGTGCACCCCATGGTATTTTCAGGATGTATAAGTCCCGGTCAACAGCTCCTTCAAATTCACCATTTCTCAACTATTGCTTAACTTTCGGGGTTGACATGAAATGGCATTCTCCTATTAGTTGAGTCCTGGGTTTATGTCCATAGGTAAGCTGGTTCCTCTAAGCGGCATCGGTAACTCTCAGGGAAGGCGTCGATAAACTCTCTCTGCAGGAAGGTGTTCTAGACCATACGCTGCTCATTACACCGTTTAACAAGGGATCACGCAAAGAATACGCCCTTGTGAATGCTCTTCCGTAGCTGCAAGGAAGAGATGAATCTAAGGGAAACTCCTTGTTGACCTACAATCATGCGTCTTTTCCCCTCACATCGACCAAGCTCAATTGTTTCTTCTTATAGTTGAGTATCGCCTCAAGCAAGGATTCCAATGAGTCCATACCAATCACGACATCATAAGATCTAAGATCATGATGTATAGGTTATCCCTATTGATAAACTCTCGGAGTTAAAGGAATTATAGCCGTAACCTTTGCTTCAACCTTCTGTTTGGCTCCAAAGCCATCTCTACAAAGATAATCTCAACCTGTTTGGTGCCGCTGCCTTAATCCTTTTAGTGCTTCACCAAAAGATGAAACTCGGTAGCACGGAATATATAGAATCTAGAGATTGATCGTGGCGATGCACGGCCGTCTGAGCATAGTCAACCTAGTGCTGCAGCGGATATTCCTCTGCATGAATCACGATGGGCCTTGCAAAACTCCGCGATGGCAGGTAGGTCAACTTATCAAATGTGGCCTTTCCTCTAGGCGGTAATGTTGGTAATGTGAAATCCCCATGATCTAGCGTACTTTCTTAGGTCCAATATTCGCAATTTTAAGTAGAAGCTGAATTATAACAATAATGACAAACTTGAACTTCTTGATAAGTTTCCTGATGTTGGGGCTTTAAAACTATACCAAGCAGACTCATAGCGAACTTATGCCAGAACTCTTCATAAAGGCGTCCGAACTTCGTTGAGCTCATGCTCCAGCGAGATTCCTCATAAGATACCTCCTATAGCCATTTCGGCGGTTCCCGCGATAGCATTCGTGCGGCGACCATGTTCATAAGTGGTAGGAGCATCTTAATACATGAAGAAGCTCCCCTTCCGGTTGAAATACCACCCATCACGGTGCCTTCATCTTTGGAGTCATAATCGTGAATTTTGAAGCACAACACCTTGCTCTACAAGCATGCCACCGACAACCACGATGGTTAGCAACACTCATGGACCGAGAACTCAATAAGTTTCTCGGTCCAATATTAATGGTACTAGCTAGAGCGTTGGACCCTCATGAGTATAGGTGCCCTGGCCTCCTGTCAGTATTGATGGTGAATCAAGTCCCTTTTATTTATCACTTGGAAGGGCCTTGTCGGACCAATCGTAATCCCGCCTTACAACAAGAGAATCTAGCTAAGGACTTGCCCCTTCCCTTGGGGGTTTTTGACTCTGAGGTGTGGGAACTTAAAAGATGGTGCTTTTACTCTTCAGCTTCCGTTTAGCGAACCTCACGAGGGGCATCCTCTAGAATTTGATCACCACGCTTCGGACACATTAAGGTTTAGTGCGCAAAGGGTTAATAGTCACGGTTTTACTGTAGTGGAAATATTGGCAATTCACAGTCGCAAGGTTGAACCCAATCTAATACCATGTATAATAACCCCATCGTTGACTAAAGTGAAGCAGAAGGTGCAATTTTTTGTTTGTTTTTAGGAAGGAAGGAAGCGGCGTCATAACCACACCTAGACGATGAACACATGCACATCAATTAGGGAACAAGAAACTTTGACTCCACGCCAAAGGCGGAAACATCGTCAAAACAACAAGGAGAAAGCATTGCCTTAGACATAATAGGACCCGCCTACAAGCTAAGGGACGACATCACCCTCCTGATACAACGGCCTTGATGAACAAAGACTAGAACCTCAAGGCCCACGTGGACCAAACACATGAAGTTCCTCCACCCATGTGCCAAAGAAAACTTACCATGCTCGACAACACTCACATGGAAGACACCGAATCTGGCCAAGTTATCATCGCGTTGTTCTGCAATAGGGAGCGCATGTAGTCTCCTCCGCCGAGAATCATGTCGTCCCCAGTTGTTAGATGCATCAATAACCTTGGCATAACACATCCTATCGGACCAAGGACTCTAGATAAATCCAATGCACTAGGAGCCGAAATAACTGACAAGAAGACTATACCCACACCCCAAGCCATCGGTCAAAAAGATGCCTGATGAAGTCACTAAGAAAGGAATTGCGCAAACTATTACTGCAATTCGCAACAACCCAAACCATTACCTATTAAACAAGATGTCCAAGTGTGAAGGAGTGATCTATTATCAAGTTACTAGGATCATAATAGTTATCATAAGGTGAACTAAGTTATGCATTGAACAACATTAAGAAACACTGACTAACAATCTTAACCTTAAAACACTACTCAAACCCAGTAACCGACCAAACTAATAGTAAAAACACAACACTCTTCAAGTAGCAACAAACCCTTCACCAGTAAAATGGGGTTTTATTAATTCACTTAATCAACCACTTGTACATTTATATTTGACACTAAACTAGGAAGTCGTGGACCCCATAATGTATCACTTCTAAAGAATTTATCATGTAACATAAATTAATACTAGACATTAATTGATAAGGATTCCCAATCTCTACCCAAGGAATACATTTTCCTAACTTCTAAGTTAAAATACACTACCCATTATAACATTATGAAGCATAGATTAACCTCTAATTAGGAATCATCATTATCACTGTAAGTATTAAGTGTATATCATGGCTAACTAAATTAATATATGAAATGGTTATCTATGGATATATGATATCGATATCGCCATTGAAAGTGATATCTAATAAAGAAATAAATGCTAGATCATTGGCGTCACAAGAAATAGCTATAAGATAACGTTGTCATAAAAATATAATATTATGAAGATATAAATATAAAGAAGTGTTGTTGTAAACATCTACTTCACGGGTTGTAAAGAAACTTTGTCATGAGTTAAGTACTCATTCGTTGTCACACATTCACCAAAAATATCCTTTACCAAGGACATTCGCTACTTATCGCTATTAGAATACGATGGTCCAGTCCATTCTGAAATCACGAATTATCATTGATTAACTATAAAAAAACACAACCATAAAATCGTGCAATGAAATAGGTCACTGGATGACTATTCCTTCAAGGTTCACTACCGATTAAGCTGCCAAAATCGTTTCAGGGATTACTTCTATCAAGACAAATTAAATTCACTGAGAGGGAAAGGATGGGGCAAAACATTTGAGCAAGCCAACCTCGTCATTGTTGTTGGGTTGAGTTTAAATCTAAAATTAATTTAAGCTTTAAAACCCTATGGTCGTGTGACCGTTAACCTTCATCAGTTCTATTAAATGGGAAAGACAAGAATTATGAATATCGCTATCATATCAAGTGGCAAACAGTTGTCATAAAAAAATAGCAAATTGTGGTCAAGGTAAAGGTAATGGTTAAACAGAAGAGGGAAAAACGCAGTGAACTCAGCATGCAATCATTGGTTTATATGACACAGTCAGCCACATAAATCAGTGCAAAAGAATCGTTGAATAAACAGGATGCTGGAGAGAAATCATTGTCTATCTTAAGTATGAAGGTAGTTGTCAGTATTGAAAATTATGTCAAACAATAGTAATTAAGGATTAAGGGAATCGTTGTGTTATTCAAAAAAAGAAATTGCATGAAAAAAATACAAGTCCTATACACTCGTTGTCAATTAAATAACCAGACACAAGGCATTAATTAAGCCACAATCACACTCTGTATGCCATAAAATCTCAGTCACCAATACATGTAATTCTCTATCAATAATTAATAAAGTCGCAGTCATACAAAAGCGCCATCATACCTTCGATTAAGAATTACGGTCATAAGAGGCAGTCCTTCATAATGCTGTGTTTTTTTTTCAAAATGCAGACATATCCAAAGACGCGGATACACAATTCTCATTGATACGATATTAAACGTCGAGTTAACATATTAAAAAGCAGAGCCTGCCAATTTTCCCGAGCAGATCATTCCCTCATTATAAAAGTATCAATTTGAGTTCCCAATCAATTATTAAAGGTAAAATCCTGACATCAAATCCTTAATTATCAAAACCATTGTCTAGGTATCATAAATCGTTGAGTTTTCACATAAGAAGGGCGTTGAGTTTTATCACGAAAATCGTAGTCAATAAATAGGTAAAATCGTAGTCAATAAATCTTATAAATAAAGGAGTAAAGGCGGCAAAGGTAATTTAGTAGCGAAATGTAATAAATTGCAGAGGACAATTCGCTCGCTAGAAGGATTAAAAATGAAGAGCAATATCACCATCGAAATGTAATCATTACCAAAGAAAAACTTCGTGGTTGAATGTATTGGCAGCGAGATTAATGAGACAATGATCAATCTTAGGAATCATTTAAACTGAAGTGATATCAATCACAGAGCCAAGGAAACACAGAGGATAATAAGCGGTTTGTGGTGGGAAAGCAATAACAATAGAAGAGGTAATCAATCAAAACAAGACACCGAGACAATCCCTTTCGACCAGGAACAATCATCATGGGTAGACAGTTGGGAAAAAACATCCTCCACTCATCATCCATACGCCCAGAAAAGTAGGGCATTAGGATCTATAGGTCTATTAACTCCAAAGTGACGACCATAGATCAGGCTACTAGCCGACTACTCAGGCACAGAATAACAACTTAAGGGATAAGGGAAAAAAAAAAAAAAAAAAAAATCATCAAAATTCAATAAAACCATAGGACAATCAAAACATTCATGGATCTGTGCCAAGGGAATCAAGTCAAGTAGCAAACTTAAGGCTAAGGAAATTTAATTTCTTAATTAAAATGCTAAGTTAAACACCTTCTTTACACCGCCGGTTAAAAATACAGAAATCAAAGCATAAGGTAAATGATAATCTACCATGCAGAATGAAAGCAAATGTATCATAGCCCAAGTTGTTAAGCTTCGGATTGATTGTCCATGGCGCTTCATCGCGGCTCTAAGCTTTTCGACGGATGAGACTTCGGTACCTCCCATCAATGCTAGGGGTACTCTTCTTCCCCTTAGCTCCCCAAGCTGCAAAGAGGCCACACACTAAACGAGATCGTGGCTTCCCATCTCGCCTCACAAGGCCTAGCTACCACTCCTTACCAAAGGTGGAGTATCAGCTCCTACAAGCTAATTCAGTCAAGTCTAAAATTCTGAAGTGTAATGTTACGCATAATAGAAGAGATTCATCATCCTCCTCCTCCCTCCTTTATATAAAGGTTTCTAGGTCATTTTAGCATCCCAAAATCCATTTAATTTAATGTTCAATAGATTTGGTCCATAAAATCCTCCGTACATGTGTCACCCATCCCTTCATTTACCATAAATTAATTTCATTAAATTGAAAATTAGTACTACTATTTCTCTCACCCACCTAAATGCATTCCTATAATGTCGGCTCCTAGGTGTCCCCATATTCCCTTACGCATTTAATGACCTTCCCCTTATGAATTTACTAGTTGAGTTTAATTTAGAAAGTTCTTAAATGCTAGATACCTTACCTAGTTGAAAAGTCACTCTGCTTTTTTTTCCTTATGTTTCCCTTTCTTTTATGTTTCCCACTTTTCCTAGTTTCCTAATTCTTTAAATTTTTCCTCTTTCCCTTTTCATTTTAAACTCAATTTGATAGAGTATAGAAAATTACCTTTTTCCCCGCTTTTTTCTTTTTAATTAATAAATTTTTAAGTGGCATATGTAACAAACAATTATTTCCCCTTTTTCCCCTTTTTAATTTTATCCCACAAAATATTTTTATAAATTAATTGGATAAACACCTTCACCGTCACGATTAATGATGATTATTATTATTGTTTATTTTATTTTATTTTATTTTTATATAAATATAAAAAATTATCACAAATATCACTTACCTAGATTTTAATTTTAGAGGCTAAATGAGAATTTTATTGAAATTGTTTTTAAATCTTTCTTATCCCGTTATTCGTTCTAAGGCCATCCTAGGTTTATTCATTTATTAATTAACAATGACGTTCCTTCGGGGCCTTTCAAGGTTCTCCAAAGGGTGCCACTAAGCCTCGATGCATTTCCCTTGCCTGACATGCCCAGCCGGGACACACCTCGTGCTCAAAAGGGAGTTACCACTCACCTCTTTTTGTTTTCTTGCATGACATGCCCTTTGGGGCCTTTCTGTTCTCGAGGGTGTCACTAAGCCTCTTAGTGACTTAGTAAACATCAAAACTCCTACCAAATTGATATACTCAGATAGAGTGATCTTGTGGGAGACTAAGGGTCTCCAAAGAATGACCCATGCCTTATTAAGCACCCTTAGAATCATCGTGAGAAACTATTACAGTCACGCCTCTATGACTTTATTAATGGTATTCGAGCTAGGTAGTCGTTAACCCTCTGATTTGAACCCTGACGCGGGGGTGCTAATAGGTTGTGGCGGGGTTGTTTCCACACCTCTCCCTCAGCGTCTCTCACGGTATTAGATGCGTCACCCTCTACTTCACATGTGAAATTGGTTGGAAAGCTATCGTCGGCCTGCATCATCAACGAATCATGTCCGGAGAGAAATAATATCATAATCATATCATCTAATAAGATGCACAAATGTCATATATACAACAATCAAACCCCAATAGTTCATGCCCTGACTCGATCCAGAGTCCAAAAGGTTTCGTCGATGCCTCTGCATCACCGAGGTCCAAAATCCTACACACTTAAGAAAACCAAGTCAATAGCACACATCTATTTCAATGACAAAATAAAGAAGCCATCAATCCATAATGCCTCATAATCATAATCAAATGCCCAATAGTATGATAATCCGGATCACTTGCAAAAAAAGTGTCCTCAAGAAGAATAGGATTAAACTCGAGCTAGCATAAAAGAGCAGGATGTTACATAATGTTAGTGGACTATTAGGTTAATGGAAGATGGGTCATTGGTGAATACATTTGAACTTTTTGAGCTAAAATATATTTAATTTCTCAATCCATAACTTATTGTAAATTTGTATGCTTAAATCAACTAAAATTTGTAATTTCAATCATATCATATTAGAAACCAAAAAGGCACAAAGTCACTTAATAACTTAGCTTTGTAATATATGGGTCATGGGTGACCATTTTGAACTTTTTAAGCTATAAGATGTTTGATTTCTCAATCCTTAACTTATTGTAAATTTGTATACTTAAATCAACTAAAAGAATTTGTAATTGCAATCATATCATATTGGAAACCAACAAGGCACAAAGTGCAATAATGACTTTTAATTGCCTAAAATATGCATTAATATGAGTGTATAAATCTGATATGTGATTTTGAAATAAAACTCCATTGTAATAATTTTTTATTTCTTTAAAAAACATATAGTTAATTGATAATGAGTGCCAAGTGGACTATCCAATCGCATTGGATAAGTGTCATAGATGAATTATGTCTAATTGAACTTTTTGAGTTATGTAAGGTGTTTGATTTCATTGTCCATAACTTTAGTAAATTTGTATTTTTAAATAAATTGAATTCATGTCGTATAAGCGAATAAGGCATACATTTATTTTATTGACTTTTACTTATTTATATGCATTAATATGAGTGTATAAATGGAAATATAATTTTTGAAAACTCAATATAAACAACAATGGATTTCATTCTAAAAACATTTTAGGATTTCATGATAGTAATGAATGTTAAAGTGGACTATTTTGGATAATGGGATGGGTTATAGATGAATGACCTCAAACGTGTAAGGTATTTGATTTCTCAATTCATAACTTATTGTAAATATGTGTTCTTAAATCAATTATTTGTAAAATGCAATCATCTCATATAAGTCAATAAGTCACAGATCATTTATTGACTTTTATTTGCCTATAACATGCATTAATACTAGTATATTACAAATGTGACATTGTAGTTTTTGAAATAAAACTCCATGTAAACAAATGTTTTTGTTAATAAAACATTTACAAATGTGGCATTGTATTTTTTTTGAAATAAAACTCCATGTAAAAAATGTTTTTGTTAATAAAACATAGAATGATTAACTAGTGTTAACTAGACTAGTTAGCATCATTAGAGATATGGCATATATGGTTGTCTTTGAAATATTTGTACCAATATGACATTTGATTTCATCATCCATATCAACATTTTGTAATTTCAATTATTAAATATTGGTATTTGTAATAGAAATCATCTCATATAAGCCAACAAGATAGGAAGTTAGTTATTTAAGTTTTTATAGTTAGATACATTAATATGAGTGTATAAATGCAATGTATCTTTGAAATAAAATTCCATGTAAATTAAGATATTTTTATTATAAAACAAAATTAGAATAAATTGATAATAAGTTCTTAATGGGTCATAGATGAATAACTTTGAATATTGTTTACTTAATCTTGAGAATTAATATTTTAATTGATATTTTTTTTGTAGTTATATGAAACATCAATAAGCAAACATCACAATTTGAGACATACAAAGTTCAACTAAAATCCTTGAAAAATAAGTTTCAACATATTTTTCAAATAAACCTCCATAATAAATAGTATTTTTTATTATAAAACAAATTAGAATAAATTGATAATGAGTTCTTAATGGGTCATAGATAAATAACTTTGAATTTTATTTACTTAATCTTGAAATTAATATCTTAATTGATATTTTTGTATTATATTAAAACATCAATAATCAAACATCACAGTTTGATACATATACAAAATTCAACTAAAATCCTTGAAAAATAAGTTTCAACATCTATCTCTTTGCTATTTAAAATTCTTATCATTTCTCCTAGACTTGGTGAAAGTAATAATTCAATTCCATAGTTTTCCTCTATGGATGACATTATTATATATTTAGTGGGTGTTTCAAAATCGACCATGTTGATAGGGAGATATTGATAAGTAGATATTGATACTCAAGTTTCCTTGTGCACCACTCTTAGAACAACCTTGCCTCCATTGCTTACTTTCATAGATCAACTAGTTCTCATAGCTCACTCATTTACTTCAGTGCATGACAATTTCCATCACAATGTACCAAAATGAATCCCCATTTAAACACTTCCACTTGATGTACTTCATGGATTTAAGTGGAGATAGATCAATAGTGATAGTTACAAACTTATTCAAATACCTAGATCAACCTTAATATATATGAGAGAATACTTTGAAGAGCATATGTGTTTTAAATTGCCTCCCCCACTAGACACTACTAGAATGATCACCTCCTCCTCAATGCTTCTTAAAGGAAATATGAAGCAGAAAAATTTAAAGTCTTCTATTTAGACTTGTACCAAAACAATGCAAGGGATGCACCCTCCTCCACTTGAAATCCTCACAACACTGTTATTTGATCAACAACTCCCACCACACCCCTACGGTTTGTGGCAGGGAGATGAGTCATTAGGCACCAAATTAAAACATTGAGTTGGTTTTGTTGTCCATAACAATAATAACTCACTTCGATATAAAACATACTAAGATGATTTAGCTCAAATAGATCTCTTATAGATTTTATTTCACCTCTTATCGTGCATTTATATAATGTACCTAAGGTCCATGTTCGACCTATTCATAGTACTAGTTAGTTTATCTCATCTTAATTTAATATGGCGATTTACAAAGACTCGATGTTGATGAAGTCTAAGGTGTAATAGATTTTTCAAATTTAACAAAGAATATGTGTTAAAAGATAAGAGACAGAAAGCAATGCACACATCAATGTAAATATCCTTAACCATTGCAATCATTTACAACATTGTTGTACATTGAAAGTGTTGGAAACTACATCAAAGCTAAACCCAAAGAATTGCAAAAAGGACATAAAGAAAAAGAACCATATAGCCACATATTTCTGATGTGAATGAAAATATTGTCTAAACATATATGTATAAGGATTTGACTATGAGTAGCCTTCATCACCAGGAAAAGAAGGATATGACCAAGTTCTTCCACTTCAATATTTAGGTCAAAAAGATCAATATAAATGATTTTCTTGACTCTAGTTTACAAGCTAATCTCACAGTAGTGGATCTGGTCAACAAGGTTGGATTAGAGGTTCAATATCATTCTATCCCCTATCCATTGGGTTGAGTAAACAAGGATGCAAAGATCAAGATAAAAAAGCGTTGAAAAATTAAATTTGTTGTAAGTTTTGATTTTATAGATGAAGTAGAGATTGATGTTATTCCATTGAATGTAGTGGTTGCTTAGCTCCTGTGTATATGATGGATGCAATATTCATGTAGAGAACCAATCGGTACATGGTGATCAAGGATGATATGTCCTACATGATCGATGCACATACAGGAAAGTCAAAGGTCTCACTGGTAAGCTCCAACCAGAGACAAGAAGTTGACTGGTTCTAGTAAGAAAAAATGTTTTGTGATTCTTGAAAATCATTAAATTGATTGATCAATGAAATTATGAGAGGCATCCGTGGAGGTGGCACTAAGAAGAAACATGGAGTAGGATTTCTTCTGAGAATATAGAGTAGTTTTCAAGGATCCTAAAGGGCTACCATCTAAGAGAGATGTGGAGCACAAAATACAATTATTACTAGACTCCCCATTGCCAAGTGTTGGGTTGTATAGGCAGTATGTTCTAAGTGAATGAAGTGAAGTAGCAATTGCAGCAGTTGTTGGAGCAAGTTTGATTTGACAAAGTACCTCACCTTGTGGGTCACCCATATTAATTGTACCCAAGAAGGATGAGACTTGGAGGAAAGTAATGTATCGATTAGAGGACATTGAACAAGATTACACTAAGAATCTATATACCTTTACAAGAATTATCTCCATATGCAAAATACTATAAATTTAATAAAGAATATCACGAATACAAAATTCAAAACAAGACCACATGGAAAAGCATCTTCAAAGAACAAGAAAGGATTTTATATAAGTAGTTGGTGTTATACCATCCAGTTTATACCTTACAAACTACATTATAAAGACTAATGAATGATGTTTTTACACCCTTATCTAAATTCATTTTGTTATTGTCTATTTGGATGAAATACTAATTTATAGTGCTACATGGGAGGATCACATCTACTCATCTTATGCAGTGTTCTTCTGAAGAAGTATGATTGTTGGCCAATCTCAAAGAAATGTATTTTTCTCAACAATCTTTAGTATGTCACGGGGTATGTGATTGGTAGGAATTGTGAGCTAAAAGATAGAATCCGCCAAGATGATTTGTATCACGAAATAGTCGGTTCCACAAATTGCATAGAAGTTAGGAGCTTTGTTGGGGAAACAAAATACTTGCATAATTTTATAGCTTCATTTTTAGTTGTAGATGGACCACTCCATGCTGTAACAATGATTGGTAAGAGTTTCCATTGGGGGAGAATCAACATAAGGTCTTTGATGAGATGAAAAATATCAGTCGAAAGATCGGTCAGGAACCAATGCTCATCTTACCAAACTTGCAGAATCCCTTACAAGTGGAGATCTGAGAATCACTTCGAAGTGGGAGGCAGTCTCTGAGAGTGGGTATGCTGGCTTGATCTTCATGCATGGAGAGCCCTATTTTCTATCATTGAAGTATTTCATGGGGCGATCCTCAACTACCTTATCTATGACAAGGAGCTCATGTGGTAAAGTTGTCAAAAAGTGGAAGCACTATCTAATAAGAAAGCAAGCCATCATCTACATGGACAGGGATGATTTTAAGGATGAAATTTATTTTTCAAAATGTAGAAACCTTGGTGAATCTTACTAATCCTTCATATACCAACTATAAATGATTGGCAATATTTTGTAAAATGTTCAAACTACAAAAGTTTATCTGATTTAGCATAAAATTTGGCAATTACAAGGTAGAATAATTTTATTCTATAGAGTTTGGGCAAATCACTTTTAAAATGATGAATCTTTTTTTAGGAAAAGCAATGGAAAATTAGTCATAAGCTAAATTTAAACCCTAAAATCATCCTTGTACATGGATCACGAACCACTCTAGTATTTACAAACCAAAAATACATTACAACAAACTGATTTCTAAATATTAGGGTTCTTACAATAATTTCATTTAATTATAAAGTATAAGAAAAGTAACACAAACAAATTGGCCGACTTACTTTTAGGACCACCCATATCAAATATTACAACTTTTGGGAATTTTGATGCACATAAGCCTTTTACCCATGGTATAAAAAAATTAAAATGCACATCGAAAGCACCCACATGATATATTAAAATAATTGAAAATCTGTAATTTACGATTGGAAGGGCATGGTGGCATTGAATTCAGCGCAATGGCCGAATTCTTTAATGAAAGATCTAGTGGTCCAATTCTTTAATGCGAATGCGACAACACTTGTTGAAGCTACAACCCATTCAATGCCACATCTCCTCCTCGGAAGCATTGACCTTCCCATATACATATAGATCACGTATTGAAGGGACGAGTATCAATAAGCGTTTTAGATATCTTAGATTAGGTTAAACCGAACTACTATCGTTTTATCAAAGAAGGACGCGCGCATCAATACATCTTTTAGATCTCATAGGAACATGACATGGGAAATTATTATTACTATTGAAGATCCAAATAGAATGAAACAAGGGCTGCATGGCAACTTAATCCCTGCAAAATAGATTTGGAAATGGAGATGATAGCTTACACCTATAATTATTGATGATGATGATTACTATGGAAACATGAACAATATGTTAGCTAGGAGCTAGTTTCATAGTCTTAAAAGAAATCAATTTGTAAAGATTTTAAAAGAAAAATTAGCACTCATAACTATCTGAATAGGAAAGGTTAAGATTCAAAGAATTTGACCTTGACTCACAAGGAATGGAGGAAGGCGTGCTGCTCCATGACACTTAGTTTATAGATTTGTCATATGTTGTATTGGTCAGGATTTTTGACCACATTTTTACTTTAATGTGGATGTTGTATAGTTTTTGGGATTAACCTAAATTTCCTTCAAATTAAGTTAAACTAGCCAAATGCAAATTACATTTTAAAATATTCAATTTTTCTTTTTGAAAATAAACATTTCAAATTTAATAATATATATTTTTATATAATATTTATTATATTACATAATAAATATAATCTAAATAATATATTAGATAATAAATATAATATAAATATAATAATAAAATAATATATTAGATAATAAATACAATATAAATATAATAATGCATAATAATAAATACATAGTACAACTTTTTTTATATTTAGATGTGAGTGATTGGTGAAATTCATTGATTGTGTAATTGATTCTACATATCGAAAAACAAAGGGAGCAATAACACTTCAATTCTATCAGCCAATTAGAAATGAGAAACACAAATATTTTAATATATCAAAAATATATATTTGTTTTCCTATATTAAACATTACATTGCATACACAAATTTATGGTAAAGCAAATTAATGTCACATCAAAAACAAACTCGTTGCTATAATCCCATGACAAGGAATAATAAGAATATATGAACCGGTATAATCCTACGGACCACAAATCAGATGAGTTACTATGATTTATATGTTTGGGAAGGTCTTTGTTCGCGCCTTCCCTCTCTTTGTTCGTATCTATGCCCATATAAACAAATTAAAACTCCTCTGCATCAAAGTGCAAAATCACCTTGCCCGAGAAGGGATTTATCACTCATCCGACCATTTCAAAGGAAGGATAGGAAGTTAATTCATACATGGAAATATTCAAAATATTTGGAAAAATATAAAGAAATCCATCTAGATCAAATAATATAGTATTGAATAAGAATATATGAAATGATAGAATATAATGAATACAATGAGGGCCTCGTATCCAATATCTAGGCAGATGTTTTTTCAGTAAGTCATGTCCGACTTTCATTATGATGTCAATCTTTTCAATTATTTATTTATATTATGTTATTGTTTATGTTCAGTAAAATCCTTCAACAACAATTGGTTAAGCTTTAGGGGAACTAAGCAGCAATTGGGTGATCGATCCCCAAAGGAGGCGTACTGGAAGGAGCACTAAGTATAGGACGAGAGACTTCTATAAGATGAGAAGGGTTGGGTTTTAGACAAGTCATAAGTAAGAACTTAATGAGCAACATTTGTTTGCCAAATGACGGAAGGGGGTGTGTTTGAAGGAGCACTTGAAACATGATGAGACGAATACAAATCATATGTAAGCAGTGGTAAAGAACCTAGAAAACCATGAATAACTACTTCATCAAAGATACAACTCGACATTCAAGCAACTTATGAGTAGAAGGGTCGTATAGACAATATGCTTTTAATACTTCGTTGTAGCCCACCAAAATGCAGTGGTGACTTTTAGGTTTCAATTTGTTCCACTTCTTATCAACATTATGGATCCAAAAATTTTGAAATGTGAAATTTTAAATTTTTCTCCAAAACGTTTATGATTGGGGGTCATTCCTTGAACAACACGTGTACGAGTTCAATTCATGATGTAAGCTTAACAAAAACCTACTTCCGATCAAAGTTTGAGCTCCATTTGTTTAGACTGAAGCATGCATCTAGCCATCTCCGTAATAGTCCTATTCTTTCGTCCAACTACCCCATTCTATGTGGACATAAGGAATAGTTCTTTGCCAAGAAATGCAATGAGAGATTAGAAATGTTTTGAAATCTTTACTAGTATATGCTCCTCCACAATCAGTGCTGAGACACTTGCTCTTTTTCTCACTTTGATTTTCCATTGATGATTTAAATTTTTTAGCAGACTTTCAAAGGCTTCATCCTTGGTTGGGTTCCCCCCTTATCATTTCAAACTCATTAGAAGGTGTAGAGATGGCATTTGAATGGGCTTGATCACGAGGGTTTACTTATCCCCATGTTCCTCCAATATGACTTGATGTGGATAAGGCTAGAAGCCTCCTCAAGGGGAATCTTGCCAAGCAGCAAATAAATAGAGGATGCCTATTAAAGATGATAGCAAAGGTTGAACTTTTTGAATGTTGGAGAGAGATTATTCATAACAATACTTACATATTATGAATCTGATTTTGACTTACCTCCTGATGTAATGATATTTTCTTTCAGGTTTTTAAAGCTTGCAATGTATTCCTCAATGCTGTCAAAGACACCCATCTTGAGATTAGAGAGCTCCGTTTTTAGTCTACTCACTTGAGTAACATTTACTGTTTCAAAGAGATTTTTGAAGTCATCACAGATTTCATTCACGATTTTGTCATCTTTGGTGCAATGAATCAGAGTTGGTTCAATGTTAAGGCAATTAGCCCGAAAGCTTCATCCTTCTTGAGGCGTATGAGGCCATAGCTGTCATCAGTTTTAGGAGGAAGAAGTTTCTCCAAGTACATCCACAAACCCTTGCTCCAGAGGAAGGCGGTAATTTGATCTACCCAAGCGTTATAATTGGCCCCATTCAATCAAGTGAACATCCACTTTGATTCCATCAGGTTTTTTGCAAAGATCAAACAGTGGTGCAAAGAAGAGGCTTCTGTGTGAAGAAGATGAAGTTAATAGACCCAATAGATGAGAGTTGATCCAAAACCCTGATTCCGCAGTCATAGAAACTAAGTGATGCCACAAGACAAATAGCCTCAGATCTGCTGCTGAATTGAGTGAGAAAAGATGATCCAAAATCTTGGTTCCGCAGTGACAGAAACTAAGTGATGCCACCAACCAAATAGCCTCAGATCAGCTGCGGAACTGAGTGAAGTGAGGTTCACACCTTCTCTGATACCATGTTGAATCTCAGAAAAGATAGAGAGGGGATCGAATGGAACCAAACAATAAACCCTAATTCTGCAACAGATAAAAAAAGAAACAGCCCAAGAAGATAAGAGCACAACACTTGAGAGATGCCCTTAGGCACCAAATTCACTTTATTAGAGAATGATTGAATCACTTGATTTTACAAAAAAAAGAGAGCGTACATAAATACCTCTCACAAAGGGATAGCATATAACCCAATAAGGGTTTCGGGACCACGTACATTACACATATATTAGAAGGTCGGCCGTGGCCAAAAATGAGGAATACCAGAAATTTCAACACCACTGTCTTTTTTTCTTGTCTTTTTATAACTTTTGTCACAAACTGAATGAGAGGTTTCTTGGAGTCGACTTTTCGTGTGGAACTTTTTCCTTCCACATCTGAAGTTTCATCTTTCAAGTCTGTCTTCGAGGGAGACCAAAAAGAAGGGCAAAAGATAAATGGAAGTCGAAAGACTTTTTTACTAATCGTTTTTAAACTAAATGGGAAGAAAATAATGCCAAAATCCCTTTTAAATCTAAAGTTTAATTATAATATTCCAAGAAAAACCATCGACGTTGTGGCGGGCTACTCCCAAAGCTAAAACAGGATCAGAACTCCTCTCACGAACTCTCTCAGAAAATATTTAGTCCTCACAATCCACTGTCGGTCAAAAAGCAGTCCTCCCAATATCCTGTGATAAAACGAAATCCTTCCAAGCTACTATTTTTCAACGGTTTGTGGGTAAGGAATTGTTTTATGTACATAAATATTTTAGAGCTTCTATATGACGGTCTACTCCCAAAGCTAAAACAGATCAGAACTCCTCTCACGAACTCTCTCAGATGATGTTTAGTCCTCACAATCCACTGTCGGTCAAAAATCAGTCCTCCCAATATCCTGTGATAAAACGAAATCCTTCCAAGCTACTATTTTTCAACGGTTTGTGGGTAAGGAATTGTTTTATCTACACAAATATTTTAGAGCTTCTATGTATAAACTTTACTATACATTAGTACTCCTGGACTGTAAAATTAAGTCTAACGTAAGTTTTTAGCCATCATATAAAAGCTTTAAAATAATATAAATGTAATTGCAACCAAAATTCTTTCATGCTGAGCTAAAATGTCACCTGACATTCATATCAAAACGCTGCTCGGAAATTTCCCATCCTAAATTAAATAAGATCAATATCTAAGTGACCTAAAACATATACAACACATTTTCACGAATCAAACAAACATTGGAAAAAATTTACCGTGATCACATGACTCAGAAACATTCATAAAATGAAGGATACGCAATTTGTAAGCGCGTTTCATCATTTTAGCACAAGAGAATGTCAATCGCCTTGGCAACCAATTTCACGTAGCTTTGCTTGCTCTTCAAGAATGCTGAAAACCCTGCATTTGTTATTTTCCTTCCACCTCAACCAACCCTACTAATCCCTCCATATCTCCATCTTCTATGGAACCATAAATAATTATACTTCTACTTCGTCGTTCTCCATAAATTTTCAGATGCATTCATTCCAATCACGAGCTTCCTTTTTTCTGCTAATAAATGCCGAACCCTGGCGGCCTCTGTTTTATGTTTTATTCACCTATTTTCTGTGATCATATAGCTCCAATCCATCCCTTGTTCAGTTTTTAAACTTGTGCAAGCCAAGGGAACAGACCTTTTCACCAAGGACCGACGCAAGTAGGAGTCTACCAGATTCGATTGCACGACCGGGTACATGTACCAAAGGCTCGGATGGCACTGGTTAATGCGCAACAATCCTCGCACTGCGGCCGCCACCGTCCGTTTAAGCACGAAAATGTTTAGCCAGAATTTGGGCTTTTTTTGAAAATTGGATAAATTGAAGAAAACAGGAAGTGCGGGAGCGTGAATCTGGAATGGGTATTTAAAACTAGCTCATGTAAAATACATGATTACTAAGAATGGGTAAATGAATTGAAAATAAATAGGACGATAGAAACAAGGAAACCACCAGGGTTTCAGTAGCGCAGGGTGTGTAAGCGCCGAAGGCACTTGATGCTATGGATATCCAGGCGACGTTCGTCTCGGGCTTGCAGTACCAGTCCAGGAGAGGTTTCGGAAGCCATTGTTAACCTCAGAAAGCTCGCATCAATTTCCGCTGTATCAATAAACGATCAACATTTCAATCAAGACTCTCCCTGCAACACGAGCAGAATCGATGCCAAATCGTATGACCGTATGTCCAGTCATAGAAAAATAAATAAAACTAATAGTCGGCTGCCCTTCCCAATACAGTTTGCTGACCAGAGTGTCAAATTTATTAATTGTCAATATATTGAATCACTTGAAGGCAGCAATAACAGGTGAAAGATATTAGCCAATCAAATGTTAGAAAAATATTTTTTTATTATTAAAAAATAATAAGTATTTTGATTTCCTATGTTACAAATTTGAAATAAATCAAAAATCTATAATCAACCCTAAACTAATAGCCAACGATGAACTCATCGCTATTAGTCCACGGCCTTTGGGGACTAATAACATGAAAAGTATTATTAAAATATGAAAGTGATTATCATTAGTGCTGGGGAAAATCAAGATGAGGCAGAATAAGGTTCTTAGTTGTACTACATTTATAATTATAATAAATGGTTTTTGGAACAAATTTTGCAAATGTTCATCTAAATTATTTGTGCTAGTTTGTTCGGAGTTTAGATACATTTTTAAATAAATGTATTGTTTTTAACATGAAATTTCTTTCAATCTCATTTCCATTACATATTATTATTTAGAATTTATAAATAAATTTTAAAGAATTTATAAATAGGTCATTATAATTTAAATTATAATATAAAAAATTAATCATATTTTTAATATATAATAATAATAATAATCTATTTTTTAAGATCCCGGTCAAGTCCACATCAAATTGGTGTATGAGACCCCTTGTTTGTGGAACCAAAGGGATCCTCTTCACTTAGCGATTTGACTAGTAAAATCTACAGTACATACATACCCTACCCCCTCTAAATATACATTTTGAGAGTGGACCCACAATGGTTAAGAACATGTGTTATACATATTATAATATGGCATATAATAATTTTAAAATTTTACTATAAATAATATCAAAAACTATAAAAATAAGAAGGATAAAAAATCATAGTTAAATAAAAAATTAAAATTAAGAATTAAAATAAAAAGATAGAAATATTTATATAAATAAGTATTTTATAAATAAATTGTTATATCACTAAAAATAAAAGATAAGTATTTATATAAATATTAATTAATAATATTAAAAACAACATAATTTAAATATAATAATAATTTTATTTTTAATAATAATAGTTGTTTATTGGGATCAAATTGTTTTCACGAGATGCAGCTAGGGTTTAGATGCAGCCGAGGGGTTTGTCCATGACTAAGCATCCCTCCATGAGGAGAGTGTATGCAGTGAGAATTAGGCTCCCCCTCCTTTCTATGATGATGAGGCTTTCAGAAAGATCGTCAATAGCCTAGGTAAGAAAACTTCCCCGCTCAAAGTCCCAAAATTCATCAAAAAATTCAACGCTATCCCGGAAATAGCTTTGTTGGAGGAACAACCCATCAAAATCGCCCTTGCTTTAGCAGAAAGAGGGTTAGTTGGCCAATTTGTAAGAGTTATGGCCATGCATGCTTCACAGATGACTAGATCCACGAGGAGGAATTGGAGGCCCCAACTACAACATAGTGTAACCCGCTATCCAGTGGGAAGGGGATTCTTCATCTTCCAATTCATCTCTCAGGAAGATATGGATCTCATCTTCAGGAAT
This sequence comes from Picea sitchensis, assembly GCA_010110895.2. Classification (NCBI taxonomy): domain Eukaryota; kingdom Viridiplantae; phylum Streptophyta; class Pinopsida; order Pinales; family Pinaceae; genus Picea; species Picea sitchensis. The sequence goes on along the minus strand of SNQJ01S0106052.1, from coordinate 3,293 downwards.
GGGACTTACTTCATGGGCACTCAATGACTATACCTGAATAGATGGACTTAACCCGATCCTCAGCTAAAAGAAATACACAGTTTGGGTAAGACTACCAAATCTGCCTGTTCACTGCTGGAGCTACCAATCCCTACAAAAGATAGGGAATGGACTAGGGAAGTTCATAGATAAAGTAGACAATAAATCCCAGTACACTTGTTCCAGAATATGTGTAGAAATTAGATACGGCTTGATCTCCCATAGGCATGGAAACTTACTATAGGATCATGGCGGCCTATCAAAGAAACTTGACTACGAGCAGCTGTGGATTTCAAGTGTAAGGCGCCACTAACGCTAACCACTTCCATGGTGCCCCAAAACTCGACTGTTGCGAAATAAGATGGTGAAGGTTGGCAGAAGGTAAAGAAGGGTAAGGCAACAAAGCCAAAAGAGAAGAAATCTCAAGATCCAGCGAAGCAAAACCATCCAAGATCAAAAGTCAAGGAAGGCTTGTCAAAAACTATCGAAGTAGCAGAATCTCAAGAACAAGACCCGAAGGCCACCGTAAAACCTGAGCCGCAACCTGAACCCCCAAATACAGAAGATATTTTGAAAGCGCAAGATGATCACATAAGCTTGAGAACTGAATCTGGAGGAGAGTCGGATGGCGACGATTCGGAAACAAATGGCTCTCATGGAACTCCAAAGAGGCCCTCCATAGGAAGGAAACCCTAAAAAAGAAAAGAGAAGAGTAGTCCTATCGAGATGTAGTGCAAGGATCACAACACACCATTCCATAAATGATAAGTACCAGATCTACAAGGAAGCAAGGAAGGGCCCCGAAAGGAGCCACCACCCCCCAAAATGTTAAATAATGTAGTACGTCTCCTGGAACTGTAGAGGCATGGGAGGTAAAATTAAACTAGATACCATGAGGATTATCGTTAATAAGGAAATGTCGAATGTACTGCTAGTCTAGGAGACAAAAATTGAATCACAAGAGGCGTTATCCCTCTCACTGCGTTGTCGGAAATCTTGTCAAGGGAAATCCATTAGCTCTAGAGGGGCCTCTGGAGGAATAGGCACCTTATGGGACACCTCAAAACTAGACTTGATTGAAGAAGAATGCAACACTCACTGGATATTCACAAAACTACTCCATGGAGCTTCGGGTCACTAGGTAAGTCTGTTTAACCTCTACATCCTTGTTTTTCTTTCAGAAAAGAAGACCTGATGGGACTCTCTAAAACTCTTCCTTAGCATGCATGTTAAAGGCTTTGTATCAGTGGTGACCTCAATATAACCCTCTCTATTTCGGAAAAAAAAAGGAGGCTCGCTAGTCCGCAATCTAGCAAGAGAATGGGTGCAAGATCTTATGCTAGAATGGGATTTGGAGGATATCAAACCGGCCAGGAAATTACAATTAGTCAAACAAAAAGCGAATAGGCCCTGAACACATGCAAACCCCGTCACGGATGATTCCTTGTTCCAAACCTCTTTACGACTCATGGCCTCGGCGACTCTAAAATCCTTTTGAACTATGCACGAGACCATAAAACCCCATTACCTTTAACTCTCGATCCACGGAGAAGATCTTGGTCCAATCGCCTTCCGATTTAGCCCTCTTTGGACCAACCAAGAAGGATTACAGGAGGTCGTCTATGAGTTCTGGAAAAGAAAGATGATTGGCTCCCCCTTCTTCGTTTGGGAAGAAAAAATCCGAGGACTCAAAAAAGGAACTCAAAGCTTGGGAAAAAAACCTCAGCTCCCCAACCTCTGAGAAGATTCGCATTCAAAATGCCCTGGACCACCTTCAACATGCCCTAGAAGACTCTCCCCCGAAACAAGCTTCTCTTACCCAAGAGGCGGCCTTCCAAAAATCCCTCCATCAAGCCTACAGAACAGAAGAAGGTTGTTGGAGAGTGAAATCAAGAAACCTCTGGCTCCAAGTAGGGGATAAAAACACCAGTTTCTTCCAAAAACAGCTGAGGCCCGGAAGAATTTCAATACGGTCACTGAAATAATTTCCCAAGACCAAGTCATCAAAGATTTTGACAGAATTAAGAAAGCCACTCACTCTTTTTCAAAGATCTATTCACTACCCTGGAAGTTGATCCCTTAAATCCGATGAGCTACCCTCTCTCTTCGGTCTCGGAGCTGGTGGGGAACACTGAAAACCAAAAGCTAATAGCCCCTATAAGAATGCAAAGGATAAAGCGACATGCTTAAACCAAATGGATCCATAAAAAGCCCCAGGTCCGGATGGGTTCACAACTCGTTTCTACAACTCCTGCTGGCCTATTATTAAGAAAAATCTCCTAAGAATGGTCAAGAAATAACAGAAGTGTCTCAAGCTAGGAAGGAAGAGTTGGTGCTTCCTCCCATAGCCTTAATTACCAAAGAAAAAGGAGCCACCAACTTCAGGAGATTCCATCCCATTTCCTTGTGCAACACAGATTACAACATCATCACCAAAATTATAGCAAATGGACTCAAGAATGTGCTCCCAAGAATCTAATTACCAAAGAAAAAGGAGCCACCAACTTCAGGAGATTCCATCCCATTTCCTTGTGCAACACAGATTACAACATCATCACCAAAATTATAGCAAATGGACTCAAGAATGTGCTCCCAAGAATCATCCCGGAAAATCAAGGACGATTCATAAAAGGAAGGCAAATCATGGATAATATCATTCTGGTCCAAGAGGCCATTCAATCCAACTGCCAGAGAAAAGAGAAAGGTATGATAGTTAAACTTGATCTTGCTAATGCTTTTGATAAAGTTCATCTTGACTTTCTATATGTTGTGATGCACAAGCTAGGTTTTGAAAAAAGATTCATAAATTGGGTCAAGGCGTGCATCTCCCGCCCCTGGATTTCCCCTCTCGTAAATGGTTGCCCCTCAGATTTCTTCCAAGACACAAGGGGCTTAATACAAGGATGCCCCCTGTCTCCTCTTCTCTACGCCATCCAAGCTTATGTTCTCATCTTCCAATTAGACATCTGTCTCCAGAACAGGTCTCTTTCAGGAATAAAAATGGCCCATAATGTCAAACATATCAATCATGCACAGTTTTCCGATGACACTTTATTACTAGGTGGAGCCAACAACACCTCTGCAAGGCGCTTCAAAACAGAGCTAGATAAGTATAATGAAGCTTCAGGCAGCGAAATAAGTCTCCATAAAAGTAAGATCTTTGGATGGAATTGCACGATTAGAGAAATCACTGACATTTCCAGAATTCTCGGAATGGAAGGCACTACCACCTGGGATTCAATCAAGTATCTGGGTGTCCCTCTCTTCAAATCTAC
>SNQJ01S0106051.1:95520-111815 GCA_010110895.2 Picea sitchensis | reverse complement strand
CTACAGACAACGTCTTCATGTTCAACATTGCGGAGTCTAATGGCTAACATAAATTTTTTAATATGATCTTCAGCTATCTGTTTTGAGTCGGGATCAAACTTGGGAAGCCATTTCTTCGAGTGTTTAGGTAAAGGGTGTTGAGCTCCAGGTACAGCTATAGCATCCTGATCAAGCTAGGGTCTAGCAGGGTTGTTTTGATTTTCCATTGGGGTAGTGGGTGTGGAAGGCTAATAAGGTGAATTACCTTTATCAGAAGAATCTCCTCCAGAAGAGGAAGGAGATGATGGAGGTGGTGAAGGAGGTATCCTAGATCCTCCTAAAGTAGGATTTGTGATTGGATCTGTGGGACTCACAGCGAGGTTGGTGTCACCTAATTGTTCTCTGATATCAGAGAAGTCCAAAGGTTGAACCCACGGATAGTTTGGTTGCCTAAGATGAGATAAGGCACTATGTGTTTTAATAAGATATTGATGGACAATCTTTTGTATGTCACCACCTGTAGGATTAGGGGTTGCTGGCTCAACTGTGATCTGTGGATCGTCGGTTGAAGTAGTTGCTGTTTGAAGGGGAATATTATCATTTGAATGGATTCTAGTCATTGTAGGTGAGTGATTAGGGGTGGGAGGATTCTTGCGACCCCCTCGTGCCATTAATTAAGTTCATTCCCTCCTTCTAGTGCCATTTGTTGATGGGCGAAATCGACCGTCCGTCAAATGAGAGAGTGGAACCGGTCTGGGCTTTTCTAATAATGCAAGCCATTTGGAATGAACCATCCTGATGGGTTTAGCACCTCCGTTAGCTGATATAAGGTCCTAAGAAAACAAAATAAAACTAATCTAAACTAACTAATCTAACTAAAACTAAATAAAACAAACTAAACTAACTAACTAACAAAGAAACTAATCTAATTAAAACTAACTACTAAACTAACTAAACTAAAATTAATTATTAAAACAAACTAAACTAATCTAACTATATATATAATCTACTAATTACTACTATACTAACTCTAATTAACTATCTATCTAACTACTAACTGCAATATAACTTATTCACAAAATGTACAATATTGACAATTTACAGATTTAATTAAAACCTGCAAAACTCATTAATATTCTTCCCTAAGACAACGAGAGATTTTTTTTTTGATTTTTATAATTTTATGAACAAGAAATAAAACATAATGCTAATTAAACTAAAACACTAATCTAAACGATAAATATATCTAATCAAATCAACGGAAATAATTGCAAACTAACCTGGATAAATGCTCCAGATTTTCCCTATGTGTGATGACTGTGCTAGCAGATCGGAGGAAGGAAACTCGCACCGAATAATCCATAAGCTTCATGTAAATGATAGCTATGATGCTCTTTAAGTTTGTTTACAGGACAAACAAGACGTAAAAATCATAACAATTATATGATTTATAAATCTCTGCAATTAGGTAAACCTGTTATGAAAAAACTTATACTTAATAATTCAATTGATGAAGAAGAGAAATATGTCATTCACAAACTGAATCAAGTAATTGCTATGTTTTTAAATACTTGAAGAAATCAGATATGGATTATATTAATTAAATCATATCATTTGCAAAAGACTAAGATAGCTAAAGTAGTCATTAACCAAATGCAAATTGATAAACATAAACATGAAACAAAAGATTGATATAATGAAAAGCGAAAGCTGTAGCAGAACATCAACTTATGTCGCAGTCTCTATTAGATATCCATAATCCTGGTTCTCCCACAAGCGAGGATGATCCTTATTACAAAAAATAATAAGTATTTATAAGTTTTTCCACAGGGTAAAACCTCCCTGTGGAAGTTATAAAACTGTTTACATGAAATCTGGGAGATATCCCAAAGTTGTCTAAACTGGGAAACTAAAATAAAACTAAAACATCCAAATATCCTCTAAATTGTCCATCAAATCCCATGCAATTTAAATTCACCTGAAAAGGACCAAAAATGAACAAAGTAGAAGGATCTTTTATTAATAAATGATAGAAAATTTAATTATGTAGACTAGCTACAGAATCCTCTGATTCTGTAGCTAGTCTAAATAAAGATACAGAATCAACATTGAAATTAATTGAAAATATTTTAAGGAGATTAAATTCAATTATCATCCAATAGTGATTTGAAAATGATTTATTCAATTGGAGCTTGATATACCATTTGAAATCAAAACAGAATCATAAGATCATTCAACTCTGTTCGTTTAATCACCACAGAATCGGGTCTAAAAGAATCATAATCAAACAGTTGAGAAACTATTTGATATGCAACGTAATCAATCCAAAAAAACAAATCTTATGCATTTTTTATGCCACTTTACCAACAAGAGATATGATCAAATCGAAACAGAATCATTTACAATTCGTTATGGCTGTGACGACATAGCACACGAAAATGTAACAAGGTGTATCAGAGTGCGTACGAGATATCCGATCATTCATTTTTGCAAACTGGGGTAAGCAAGATTGATTACATTCAAATGAATCATAACCGAATTTGGTAAAAATAACATAGTCAATCAATTCGTTTCATAACCAATCGAATCCAACAGTTGTGAAATCGTTTTGATATCAATTGAAATGATTGTAATCAAAACAAATGGCAAGCAACTATTGCGCTGCCTTGTCAACAGGAAATATGAATTCGACAAGATCATTCCAATCGTTATGACTGAGTTGACACAACAAATGGTTCATGCCATGAATAGATCAATTCAAACTCGATGCGAAAATCAAAAAATAAGATCATAACAGGCTTGATTGATTGGCAATAGAATTCATAATTTGTTATGGCCAATTGGGCAAACAGGGTTGATCGACTTTGATCAAAACGAAATCATTCCAATCAAACGAATCAATTGGCTAGGGTTTAGCATAGTTGTCATGAATCGAATCCATTCCATGATTCGGGCACACCTGAACAGACTTAAATGAACATATTGTTTTTATAAAAACAGAGTAGTTCGTTTTCCAAATTAAAATCGAATAGAGCAATATCTCAATTTTGAAAATTGTAATACATAACATATCGTAACAACCAAACTCAATCAAATCGTTTACGAACCATAGCATATGGATCATAAAAAAATCAAATCCTAACATGATTGTGTTCTAAACTGAGTATGAAAAATTTCCTTTTCAAATCGGATACAAACCAATCCATTCGAAGACAAATTATTAATTTTGTCAACTTAATAAGGCAAACCAATCAATCAAATCTAAACGCAGACCACTCAAATCCAATCAAAATCTATCAATTGCTATACTGGGAATGATGAGATCGTGTATTGAACCTAAATTTATTTTTATTCAAAGCAAAGCTATATATAGAATGCATGCATTATAACAGAGTCATTCAAGATGTAAATAGAACTATTTAAAAACTAAATTCAAATCATTATATCAACCTAGATTATTTACAAAACAAAATGATGTCAAAACCATACCTGTGTAGAGATGATGCTGCTTGATTATGCCAGTTTGGAATTTACAACAGCCGTGGCTGATTCCATGTTTTTGAACAGGATGGAGTCGGCTGTCTTTTACTTTTTATCTGTTGCTTGGAGCTTGGATTTTTGACTGGTTAGCACTGCAATCTGGTCTTCTAGTGATTGAATCTTTGATTGGAGTATAGGAACATCAATATAATATCGTTCTAACCATGAATTGTATTGGTCATAGGGTGACTGTGTGGGTTTCGAGGGTTTGGAAAAATGACCAAGGGTTTCACGAGGAAATTTAATACCTTGGTAGTTAGGGTCGTCCTTTAGGCAGGGGGGAAGGTTTGATACAAAATCATAAGGGGGTTTGAGACATAAACCCTGCGAGTAGGGGTACTCGCTGGCTAGAAAATGCTCAATATCAGAATCAGAGTCCTCACTTAGGACGATAGGGTTAGACTCGATAGAGGGTTTTGGTTTGCTTCTAGCCATTCTCGAAATGAACCAGGCATTCCTTTTCCCTTTGGCATTTGTAGTAAGGTTTGCCTTGGGCTTTTTGCTCATAGGATTTTTAATGGCCTCTGCACTCTTAGTTACAGTTTCGGGTAAGTCAATGCCAGGGTCGATCGAGGGTTTAGGCAGTAGGAGATGTAAGGGTATAGTCGGTTCGGCCTTGGTTTCAATTACCACAGGTTTATCAACCTGTACAAAGTTAGTGTCTTCAAATCCATTACGGGCGATGAAAGCCTTCCAACTATCACCATGCAAGCTCAAATGATAAACAACAATCAGCTTAATAAGCCCATGGTGGAACAGGATGCTATCAGCCTTGTGCCTCTTAAACTTCTTCGACATTTTATACAGGCTCCGATGAAAGTATAAAGGCATGTTTAGAGGATACCCTATAAAAATCATCAGCAGACGTAGGTGGTAAAGGAACAAAAGTCCGTATCGACCTTCACAGGTCATGAACTGCTTGACTAGCATTAATAAATCATGCCATTGTGGTTTGAGCATAGATACAGGCATACCTCCGTCAGAAGAGGTGACCTTGCACGATAGAAAAAACAATGTCCATGGTACTTCCTTGACCTTACAATTCTTAAACCAACGCTATCTCGAGGTAGGTAACCCCGTAGCTGAGTTGATAAACTGTTCATCGATCTCTAACTGTATGTCGCCCACCTTGGCTTGATAGCCATTGAAATTCATGGCAAAATTTCATGCTACACAAAGGTTAAAACCCTCAAATTTCTTCACGAAGGTAAGCCATCCACTGTCTTCCAAATCTTGGCGAGCATTGTCAAACATTAACAGGGCCTGATTGCCATTGGGCTCAACTCGCACGACTGGTGACATGGAGCCGAACACATGGTAAGGGAAGGGCTTGGATTCACCAATACACACAGAAGTAGAGCTACCCAAGCTAACAGAAATGAACGAGCAAAAGGGGTAGGCATAAATGCAAGCATGCAAAGGTGGTGGAGTTTGCCATGCAAAATATTGATTATCCAAATACAACCGCTGATTTACATAGTTGTTCAATTCATAATGGTGGTTCAACCATCGAGTCATGTGCCCAACTAATGAAATCAAATGTGTATACCAATATGTGCAAACATTATTCCATAGTGTTTAAGTGCACGACTTATAAATCAAAGCCAAAATCAACTCTGCACTAATGTATTAATTCATATAATCATAAGTTTAACCAAGGTGCCAAAATGATTTTCATATAGTCGACAAGACAAAAGTTATGAAAAGATTAACATAAGGATTATATCATATATATATAAAAATTTAATCATAACCCCTATTTATTTTCATATAATCAATGATCAGGCAAGTCATATAAAGTGAAAATCCAAAGGCTAAATGCCTTACAAACTCAATAAAACCAAGTTACACAATCAATTGGAGTATGAGAACCGATCAAAGGATCTTGCCATTCGTATAGTGATCAATAAAAGGTAAGTGCAATAGGAATAATGACAAAAGAGATATTGACAGTTCAGATAATGATCGAAATGTGACTTCGAAAGATTCAGTTTTTACGCTTACAATCGTGAAAACAAAATGAAAACAAGTGTGTAAATGTCGCAAGAAATGGAAATGTCGTTTATTTGAAAATTGTGACAAAAAATTGATGTTCGCAAGACATAGGTGTAGGCATCTTATAGGATCATAAAAAATAAAAATGAATTGGCTGCCAATAGGTATAGGGAGACTTCAAAGTATATTTTCATATACATGCCTTCCTTGAGGAAGACAGTTTTGATAAGAGATGTGAGATTTGAGGAGGATGGAGCCTTTAAGAATTCATGAGGGACTGAGAGGGGTGAGTTGTCATCACCTTAGATTTAGGTGAGTCCACAACAGAATTTAGTGACACAAAGTTTAGGTCCACCAGTTTCGGTGATGACTAGACCACAGGTTACAAGGCCACATATGTTAGGATCATAGGTTAATAGTCCACGGGTTTCAGGATCAAGTTCTCCAGATTCTACTTTAGGTTCACATTCTTCAGGTCGGGGATGATTTTAAGGATGGAAATTTATTTTAAAATGTAGAAACCTTGGCGAATCTTACTAATCCTTCATATGACAACTATAAATGTTTGGAGAATATTTTGTAAATATATTCAAATTTATAAGGAAAAACCATGGAAAATTATTCCATGAGCGAAATTTATCCCCTAAAATTATCCTTGTTTTAGGTGATGGGGTTGAGCAGAGAGAGTCCCCTCCATGGGACACTACTTCAAAGAGGAGGAATAACAAGTGTCTTCAATACACTTTGATGGAGGCACATGGTTCAGTGGGGAATCTTAGGGAGGATGTGAGGGAGAGTAAACCTCCAGAGAGGTTTTTCATCTATCTTGTGATGGTGAGAAGCATCAGGGATTCTAAACATTCCACCTTTGAGGAGGAAATTGATCGATAGGTTTGGAGAGATTCCATGATGGAAGAGTACAATTACATCATCAATAATGATGTTTGGGAGGTGGCTTCTAGACCTAAGGCAATGTCACTAGTGACTTCCAAGTGGTTGTACAAACTCAAGTATGATGCAGATGGCATCATTGAGAAGTAAAAGGATCAATTTGTGGCTTGGGGCTTCTCACAAGTAGAGGGAGTTGATTATGATGAGACATTTTCTCGAGTAGCTAGATACACCTAGATCAGGGTAGTGATCTCCATTGCAGTAGAGATGGGCTGGAAATTCCGTTAGATAGATGTGAAGACTATATTTGTGAATGGTCTCATTGAGGAGGAGTTTTATATTGAGCATCCATGTGGATTTTAGGTTCATGGGATTTATTACCATGTATTTATACATAATAAGGCCTTGTATGGGATGAAGCAAGATCCTATAGCTTGGTACTCTAGGATAGACACATACTTGCAGTAGATGGGTTTCGTGAAGAGTGAGGTGGATCCCAAAATGTACTTCATTTTGGTTGGTTTTGATTCTATAATTCTTGCACTATATGTGGATGATCTCTTTATTATAGGTGTTGAGAGACTCATAACTGGTTGCAAGGAAAGCCTTTCTTCAGATTTCAAGATGAAAGACATTTGGATGAAGCACTACTTCTCGGGGTTGGAGGTTTAGCACGAGGATGGACATATCTTTCTGGGACAGGGTAGATATGTAGATGATATTCTTAGAATATTTTGGATGGGGGATTGTAGACCCATGTCCACACCTATGACAACCAACTAGAAGAATCTACATTCTTCTGAGACATAGTTGGTTGATCCCATGTCGTATCATCAATTGATTGATTCACTAATGTATCTGATCAACACAAGACTAGATATTTGTTTTGTTTCTAACTCTCTTAGTTAGTTTATGGTGGATCCTCAGAGAGTACATTATATTGAAGAAAAGCATGTGCTCGGGTATCTTAAGGGTACGATGGATTTTGGCCTGAACTATGAGAGAGGGGATGGAGTTCGGTCGATTGGCTATTTAGATTTAGATTGGTCAAGATGTGTTAGTGACATGAAGAGTACCTTAGGTTGTTTCCTTGGATTGGTCTCAGCAGTGGTATCTTTGTGTAGTCTTAAGAAACATTCAGTGGCTTTGAGTTCTGCTGAGGCTGAGTACATGGAAGCCAGTCAAGATAGTTGTGACGCCATTTGGGTTCACAAGTTGTTGGCTAGATTATTTGGTGTGGAGATGAGACCCACAATGATCTACTTTGACAATCAGAGTTGCACTAATCTCTTTGAGAATCTAGTTTTCCATGATAGGTCTAAACACATTGATATTAGTTATCACTTCATCCGGGACCATGTTCATGGAGGTGTAGTTGAGATACAATATGTTTCCACCGATGAGAAGATGGCAGAAATCCATAGAAAATCTTTGGGGAAAGGATATTTTGTTCCTTTCAGAGATAATATTGGGGTCATGAAGAACACTTTCCTTGGTAAGAGGGAGTGTTAAATTAATTAAATAAAAATACCAAGGACAAGTGTTTATCATCACCTAGGCACCTAGGGGTGAGAAATAGTCTAAAAGAGGTCTCTAGAAATTAATTTTACGAGAGATAAAATTAAATGTGACTTATGGAATTTTTAGATGGAAAATGAAAAGACATGACTCTTCAATTTCCTCGACCAAGTATACTTAGAAACTAAGGTTCCCTCATTCATTCATTCCTTGAGTTTGAGAGAGAAATAGCTTGAGAGAGTCGAGTTGGGAGAGAGACCGCATGAGAAGATTGTGGAATGAATTTCAAGGAATTTTATTAGCACAAAAATTGAGGCAAAGTATAGTGCATTAGTCAGACCGTATTGTACATATTTCTGAGTAAAAAAATCAAGGAAAATTACAACAACAATAGTGAGACCGTATTGTACAGATTTCTAGGCACATAAATTGACGAGCAGTTTTGACACTATTTTCTATGTTGATTTTATGCATGGAAAATGAGATAAGTGTGTGTATTAATTACTAAAGATAATTGTTGTAAATATCTCTCATTTCTCTTAATAATAAAAGCCTCCCCTCTCTCACTGGTTTTCCCCTTTATGGGTTTCTCTAGAGTCTGAATTTGTAGACCAAATCTCTATGTTGAATTTTTTGTGTGTGATTTATTTATGGTTAAAGTGTTGTAACATACTTCTTGTGTTTTAGTTATGAGAATTTAATTTCATTCTTACTAATTTGCAGCAGTAAATATGCAATGTGGGTTGGAAATTTAACTATGTGTCTCAGTGAGACTTGAAACCGGGTTGGGGTCTAGAAGTTTTACATAATGAAAATAAAACCTTTTAAAATTGAATGAGATATTTCAAAAAGATCCCATTCACAGGAAATTACAACAAATCGCCCTCTAGATTTTCAAGGGAGAATGAATTATTTCCTTCAAATGCAACAATATTATAAGGTCCAATCCACAAATGATAAAAAATTTCATGCTTTCGTGGATCTTCTCTCCTACTATCCCATTTTAATACTAGGTCATCATGAGTCAAATTTATTTATTTTTCTCTCCTATAAAAAATGTCTTTCATTTTATCTTCATATTCTTTAAATTTTTCATTGAATTTCTCTCTAGATTGTTTCACTTCAATGAATTGGTTCATTCTCCTGGTAATTGCATTATTCTATTATTCAATGTCCTATAGTAATTTCATCATAGGAAAATAAAGATTAATATGGAATACAACATCAATTCCATAAATTAATTGGAATGGAGAGATCCTTGTTGATATTTTAGTGTTGATTTTGTTGGCCCATATTGAAAATTTTAAGTGAGAATGCCAAGCCCTTTTGTTATCAGTTAACACTTTCTTTATGAATCTCATCAAAATATTGTTGGATGACTTTGATAATCCATTACCTTGTGGGTAATAAGAAATATAATTTCCAAGAATAATATTAGATTTTTGAAAAAAATCTATCATTGCAAGTGGCTTAAAATCCTAAGCATTATCAGTTATAATTTTCCTGGCACATCCAAACCTAGAAAATATATTTTCTTCGAGGAAATTGATCACAAGGGCATGAGTAGACAATTTGGTAGGACTTGTTTCCACCCATTTGAAAAAATAATATGTTTCAGTTAAGATACACTTATGTCTTTCACTATAAGAACAATGAATCTCACCTATGAATTCTAAGCCTTGTTGTTGAAAAGGAGATCCAACCTTTATTAGTATTAAAGGTAATGAATGAATCTTTTTCTTACCTACAAAAAATTTACATTCTTTATAGGATCTTACCTTGGAATTTAATTCTGAAAATATCTTTGGCCAATAATATCCATCTCTCAAGATTTTGTATGTTGTGGTTCTCCAAGCATGGTGTCCTCAACATATGCCTTTGTGAAATTCATATATGACTCCTTTAGTATATTCTTCAACAATACAGTTTAATAGATTCTTAAAGGGTATTTCTAGTAAATATTTTCATGTATTATGAAATGCTTTATTGATTGAATTTTGACTGACCTAGAATTATCCTGACTAAAATCATATGGGAATTCAAGAGTTTGCAAATAAAACACAATATATTTGTACCAAGGAGATGAAGAAATATTATCCTAAACCTTAATTGAGGGTTTTCGCAAATTAGTTTCCTCAAATTCTACTGAAGGGTGTTCTTCTATTTCTAAAACTTGATTTATCTCGAAGACTTTGGAATTTGATTTAGATAAAATATTTATTAAACATTTACCTTTAATTAACTTTGTTGGTTTTATTTGAAGGTCATACTCTTGAATTTTTTCTATCCATTTTCCTCTTTTTCCATTAGTATGAGGATGATTCAATACTTATTTTGTTGTTCTTCTAGGAACATATGAAATTATTTCAGAATGAAGAACACAAACTCTAAAAGACTTGAAATCTTTAACTAATGCATAAGATCATTTTTCTATAATATTTTATTTAATCTCTAATTCTATCATACTCTTTCTAAAAAATGAAATGGTTTCTTCCTGATTATGTTCATTTCTTTGTAAAAGGACTGGAAGAATTGTGTTATTAAAAGAAAAATAAAATATCATAAATTTATTTGAGTAATTTGGGCTTATCAGCACTGGTGCTTCTCCCAAGGTTTTCTTGATCTGGTCAAATTAATATAATACCATTTGAATTCATTATCCTTTTTAACCATGTCCGTCAGATCCTTTACCACTTCAAAAAAATTAGGGATGAACCTTCTTAGAAAGTTTTTGTTTCCAATAAAATAGTGAATCTATTTCTTGTTTCTTGGTAGACTGGTGACCTTAATTGCTTCAATATGTTGAGGGTCGATTTTTATTACTTCCATTGAAACAATATGTCCAAGTAATTTACCTTCCTTCCTGCATAGAAAAGTGATATTTTTTACATTTAACAAAAAAATTCCTAAGATGTTTTAAGCAATCATCATTTGATTTAGAGAAAATAGTTACATCATCTAAATAAATCACAATGAATTTGTCCTTTTCTCCTACAAAATCTATATCCATATCTCTTTAAAATGTTGCTCATGCATTCATTATCCCAAAGGGAATTTTGTCATGCATAAAGGTTCCATAAGGTGTAGTGAATGTAGTTATCTCTCTATTTTGTTCAGGCACAACAATCTAGTTATAACCTAGAAATTCATCAATCATAGATATCTAACTAGGTCCCACTACTTTTTGCAATACATGATCCATTTTAGGAAGAGGATAATTATATTTTAATGAATATATATTAAGGTTTCTAAAGTCAACACAGAGTCTTATTTCACCATTCTTCTTTCTAAAAGGTACCAAATTTGCAGCCTAAGAAGAATATATAAGGGGTACTATGATTTTTACATATAACAGTTTATTCAGTTCTTTTTCAATAACTAAGAAGATGAAAACATGGGGATCAAGGTAGATCAATATAGAAGGAAGGGTGATCCTGATCAAATTACTCTTCTTGGCTCTCCCCATATTTCAATACTCTACCCATATAGATCCAAAGGGAATTTTAAAAGACTTGGCGCAACTCATTCAAAAATTTTTGTGGCAAGGAGAAAAATCCAATCACAAAAAAATTACTTGGTGAACTGGGATATGGTCACCCTGCCAAAAAAAAGTGGAGGTCTTGGAATCAGAGATCCCAAAGTTACCAAATTATCATTGGGTGCTAAAATTCTCTTGATGATATTCACAAGAGAAAATGATTGGTGGAAAATTTCTCTCATCAAAAATCACAAACTAGGCAAAAGAGAAAGAAGCATGGATAAACCCCAAACCCCACAAACAAGATCACAAATATGGAAATTAATAAGGGCCACTACTCCATTTTTTAAAGAACATATTTCCTGGATCCATAGAAATGGAAAAATGATTAGAATCTAGAAAGACCCAATTACTGGGGTGGATATCAAATCATGGGAAGAAGACATTTGTGATCTAAAAATATTGATTTTGGATGAACGAAAATACACCCTCTATGATATGTCAGTCTGGAATGAGAATTGAAGCTGGAAGGATTGGTACTTGGGGAGATTACTCTGAGTACTTGGCCAACCAGGAACAACATCTAACTTCTCTCCTGAAAGGGGAAACCCCCGTCCTCAAAACCATTGCAGACAGTCGAGGATGGGGGAAAATTGGTTACTTGGTAAAAGAAGGATATAACATGATTCTTTCCAACATGAGAGAGCATCATAATTCAGAAAAATGGAAAAATGTTTGGAGACATGACTCCCTCCACAAATTTAAATTTTTCATTTCGACCCTAGTTCATGGGAAAATCCTAATAGGAGAGAACATTATGAAAATAGGCTTCCACAGCCCCTTCAACTTCCCTCTTTCTGAAAGAAGTCAAGACAATATCCACTATTTATTGTGGAATTTCCCCTTCTCACAAACTGTTTGGAAAGTAGCCTACAAAGATCTATCCAAAAATATAATACGGCCCTCAACTCCAAATCCTAGCTTGGGAAATTGGGACAAGTACTATCAGGGATCCTTCAAGGAAAATGTAGTCATGAAGTGCATCTGGAGGGTAGTGCCCAAGTTTTTCTGCTGGAAGTTATGGCTAGCTAGAAACAAAAAAAAATCAGGGGGATGTCTCTCCCACTCAAATTATAGCTGCTAAGTCCAAGTTGATTCTCTCAGAATTTATGAACTCAAAACCTCTAAATGTTGAATATCCAATTAATTGGAATGACCGGGAAAAAGATTGGATGGAAATTTTCAATCTTAAGTCATCTAAGCACCAATTCACAGTGCATAGATCGAGCTGGAAGCTTCACAGTATCCACAACATAGAACTATGGATCCAAAAGAAAAAAATCCATACTCTATGTTTTGATGGAGCATCAAAGGGAAACCTAGGGGAGGCAGGCATGGGGGGGTTCTCTTTGAACCTAGAGGAAAAAAATTCCTAAGTTACCACAGGAATCTTGGGACGAAAACTAATAATAAATTTGAGGCCTACACTCTTATAAAAGGCATACAACTCACCTAGACTCAGAAAATCTGAGAGCTAAATGTTCTTGGAGACTCCAAAAATATAGTAATAATGATGGTTCATAGATCAAACCCTAGAGATATAAGCCTAAGGAAAGTCACAGATAGAATAAGGGTGGATTCTCAGGACATTAAGATAACCTTCTACCACATAATGAGAGAAAATAACATTGAAGTAGAAAAATTGGTGAATGAAGCCATTGGGGAAATGCTTGGTTCCCTAAGCATAGATTTATTGATAACCTTAGTGTTGGATTACTGGGAGGGGGGTTGAATCAATAATAGCGTAATTATAATCATTTTTCTTCAAATGTTATAGCAATGTACAATTATTATCCAGTAATGAGCAGTAAGAAATAAACAATCACACACATACACAGTACACCAGTGTTTTATGTGGAAACCCAAATCGGGAGAAAACTGCAGAATGTTTTTTCTTATATGTCTTGAAGAATTACATTCATTGGAAGCACCAACTTCCTTTGTTTTCCAACTGCAACTAGAAGGAGGCTCCAACCCCCTAGTTTCTCAGGGCTACAACTTTGAGAGCTCCAACTCCCCAATTCTCTGGCTACAACCAAAGGAGGCTACAGCCCCCAATGTTATCCAGGCTACAACCACTGTCCTTGCCCCATCACCTTACCTTGAGTAGAAGTGAGATAGTGGAACCATATCACACTATCATGAGATACCATTGTAAACCTATACCTATAAATCTAAACCATGCATCAACCATGCATCAAAATGTACCTCAGCACATAATCAGCCCTACCATAAACAAGTGCATCAGCCATGCACCAACTATAATCAACCTATACCATAAACAAATTACCTTCATACCAACTGTAATCCCAGCTTTGTACCATAAACAAGTGCATCCCAACCATGTACCAAGTATGTACTTAATCCATGTGTCAACTACTCATCCAACTATGACTCATCAATATCTACCAACATCATCCTTCTCACCTCATGTGTAAGTAGCTCATCAACTACTTGTCCAACTATGACTCATCAATATCTACCAACATCATCAACTATACACCTCATGTATGTGCGCCAACTCATCAACTACTTGTCTCAACCATGTACTCAACATGTACCACAACCAAAATCCCTCATCAATTTCATTATCCAAATCTGATTTTTATCTTTTTAATAGACCTGATGTATATGATCACATTCTTGCAAACCTTCCTTGACTTTAAAAAAAAGAGACTAGCATTTTCATCAAACCTTTCTTTAGTCTCACATGCCTAGTTTTGGATTAGTCAACAAACCTAACTTGAAGTAATCATAACTTTGAACCTGTAATGTATAAAGATATGAAAATGATACACAATGTTACTCAGTGTGTTTTATGCAATTCCTCCATGTTTCACTACTTGGAACCTCTCATAAAAAGAGTTATAGCAAAAATGACATACCTTGCTGAATTCTGGCTTATTCTAGAGAGTGACCTTGTAGAGGATTTGTTTCAGGATAAATTTGTGAGTGCGGACACAGACCAATCTCCCTATATCCACCTGGATCTAGAACAAAGCAAGATAGAATACTACTCCTTCCCTAGATCTAGACTATTGAATGAACTAAGAGAAATGGATAGTGAACATACCTTATGAACGCTCTCCTTAAATCTCTGTTGTTCCTTGCTCCGCTTCGATGCTCTTGTGTCGTTAGATCACAATAGTACAAACCAATCGAAGTACAAGCATATTAATATATTCAATACCTAGTCTATACATGTGATCAAGGAATCATGTAATAAGCTGACATCATCATTATGGTAAAGGGACATATTCATGTATTGAATTAACTGAAAGAGAAATATACAACCTGAGCCTTGATGTCATAGATCTGCTTTCAATGGCTTCTGGTTCTGACACACACACTTGCTCATGCATGAAGAAAATCAACTACTTATGATGACCTTGTTGTTGTCTCTATCTACTGCAGCATCAATTCTCCATACAATTATACACCAATTCTCCAATAGATCTCTCAAGCTTGCCAACTTCTTGTTAACCCTTTTCTATGAGTATTCTCACCAATTTATAAGAGAGAATAGGTTAGTTGCTAGGATAAGAATGATCCCAATAAATCTGGAATGCCAGCTTCTGAACAACCATTCGAATACCAACTCACCCTTCTAGAAGATTCGATAATCTTAGCTTTTTCCTTTGTAAAAAGATGTCCGCACCCTGGCCATGATTACAGTACGAGAAGTTTGCACCCTAGCTGAATGCAGCATGCAAGAATGAAGGATTCCCGCAGGAGAATATATATGCAGCCTGCGAACATTCCTCAAAACATGATTTCTGGAAATAGATAAGAGAAACCCTTTTCAGGAAGGAGTTATTTGATGAGGAGTTTGATTTTCTATCATCATAACATCATCATGACATCATCATAATGACCAAAATTGTGGATAACAGAATGCCCCCCAAAGTCTGAGAGTGGAACTAGTGACAGTCGATAGACTTTGTAAGCTGCATGTGTGTGTCAAGAACCAAAGGCACATCTAATCAAAGACCTGCAAACATCCAAACATCAACAGAAGATCAAATATATCAATTCTGAGGTAGGCATTCCCATACTCATATCATAGACTGATGACGTAAAAAACAAAGGGCATGGCCACCAATCATACACTGTGGATCCATGTAGTCATAATATAGCACAGCCACCAGAATACACTGTGGATCTGTGCGAAAAATGTGTAATCAAGACGACATAGCCATGAACCATACACAGTGGATCTATGTGTCGTAAAATATACATACTCCATCGCAACCTGGATGTAAAGACAAGATCCAGGGTCTTCAATCCCATCACCCAAAGTATGAATCTGACCATGTGATTACATGTGTCCAAGTCGAACATGGTAGAAACCACTTGATTACCGTTCATTGATGTATACCGTTAACAAGTGCGAGGGNGTGAATAAATGAGTTGATGTCGAACACCCGACGGACTCTTTCGATCAGAGGTCAATGATGTAAACCTACTGTCGAAAGTGAGAAACTTGCCATTGAGGCATGCAAGCTTCAAGGTACTAAATGATTTCTAAGTTTTGACTCCGGATAATGTGCTGAAGTCAAAGGAACAAAACTCATCACAGGAGGGCCTTGATGTATCCCCCATCAGTGACATGAAATGAGTAATAGAGTTTGATGGTGAAACAAATCATGTAACAACTAGACTTTGGACATAGGGAAGGCCAACACAAAGTGAAAGGATAACTGCAAATGGGCGACTCAATAGAGGTTTCAAATGGACAGCTCTTGAACATATGGACGACACGACCAATGATTTGGCAGCATTGACTCAAAAATGACACATGGAAAGACCTTGTAATCAAATCGAATGAGAGGCA
>SNQJ01S0106051.1:73449-85803 GCA_010110895.2 Picea sitchensis | reverse complement strand
CCTTGTTGATATTTTAGTGTTGATTTTGTTGGCCCATATTGAAAATTTTAAGTGAGAATGCCAAGCCCTTTTGTTATCAGTTAACACTTTCTTTATGAATCTCATCAAAATATTGTTGGATGACTTTGATAATCCATTACCTTGTGGGTAATAAGAAATATAATTTCCAAGAATAATATTAGATTTTTGAAAAAAATCTATCATTGCAAGTGGCTTAAAATCCTAAGCATTATCAGTTATAATTTTCCTGGCACATCCAAACCTAGAAAATATATTTTCTTCGAGGAAATTGATCACAAGGGCATGAGTAGACAATTTGGTAGGACTTGTTTCCACCCATTTGAAAAAATAATATGTTTCAGTTAAGATACACTTATGTCTTTCACTATAAGAACAATGAATCTCACCTATGAATTCTAAGCCTTGTTGTTGAAAAGGAGATCCAACCTTTATTAGTATTAAAGGTAATGAATGAATCTTTTTCTTACCTACAAAAAATTTACATTCTTTATAGGATCTTACCTTGGAATTTAATTCTGAAAATATCTTTGGCCAATAATATCCATCTCTCAAGATTTTGTATGTTGTGGTTCTCCAAGCATGGTGTCCTCAACATATGCCTTTGTGAAATTCATATATGACTCCTTTAGTATATTCTTCAACAATACAGTTTAATAGATTCTTAAAGGGTATTTCTAGTAAATATTTTCATGTATTATGAAATGCTTTATTGATTGAATTTTGACTGACCTAGAATTATCCTGACTAAAATCATATGGGAATTCAAGAGTTTGCAAATAAAACACAATATATTTGTACCAAGGAGATGAAGAAATATTATCCTAAACCTTAATTGAGGGTTTTCGCAAATTAGTTTCCTCAAATTCTACTGAAGGGTGTTCTTCTATTTCTAAAACTTGATTTATCTCGAAGACTTTGGAATTTGATTTAGATAAAATATTTATTAAACATTTACCTTTAATTAACTTTGTTGGTTTTATTTGAAGGTCATACTCTTGAATTTTTTCTATCCATTTTCCTCTTTTTCCATTAGTATGAGGATGATTCAATACTTCTTTTGTTGTTCTTCTAGGAACATATGAAATTATTTTAGAATGAAGAACATAAACTCTAAAAGACTTGAAATCTTTAACTAATGCATAAGATCATTTTTCTATAATATTTTATTTAATCTCTAATTCTATCATACTCTTTCTAAAAAATGAAATGGGTTCTTCTTGATTGTGTTCATTTGTTTGTAAAAGGACTGGAAGAGTTGTGTTATAAAAGAAAAATAAAAGATCATAAATTTCTTTGAGTAATTTGGGCTTATCAGCATTGGTGCTTCTCCCAAGGTTTTCTTGATCTGGTCAAATGAATATAAGAACATTTGAATTTATTATCCTTTCTAACCATGTCCGTCAGATCCTTTACCACTTCAAAAAAATTAGGGATGAACCTTCTTAGAAATTTTTTGTTTCCAATAAAATATTGAATCTATTTCTTGTTTCTTGGTAGACTGGTGACCTTAATTGCTTCAATATGTTGAGGGTTGATTTTTATTACTTCCATTGAAACAATATGTCCAAGTAATTTACCTTCCTTCCTGCATAGAAAAGTGATAGTTTTTAGGATTCAATGACAAACCATATTTTTTACATTTAACAAAAAAAATCCTAAGATGTTTTTAGCAATCATCATTTGATTTAGAGAAAATAGTTACATCATCTAAATAAATCACAATGAATTTGTCCTTTTCTCCTACAAAATCTATATCCATATCTCTTTAAAATGTTGCTCATGCATTCATTATCCCAAAGGGAATTTTTTCATACATAAAGGTTCCATAAGGTGTAGTGAATGTAGTTATCTCTCTATTTTGTTCAGGCACAACAATCTGGTTATAACCTAAAAATTCATCAATCATAGATATCTAATTAGGTCCCACTACTTTTTGCAATACATGATCCATTTTAGGAAGAGGATAATTATATTTTAATGAATATATATTAAGGTTTCTAAAGTCAACACAGAGTCTTATTTCATAGTTCTTATTTCTAACAGGTACCAAATTTGCAAACCAAGAATAATATCTAAGGGGTACTATGATTTTTTCATATAATAGTTTATTCAGTTCTTTTTCAATAACTAAGAAGATGAAAACATGTGGATCAAGGTGGATCAATCTAGCAGGAAGGGTGATCCTGATCAAATTACTCTTCTCGGCTCTCCCCATATTTCAATTCTCTACCCTTATAGATCCAAAGGGAAATTTAAAATACTTGGCGCAACTCATTCACAAATTTTTGTGGCAAGGAGGAAAATCCAATCACAAAAAAATTACTTGGTGAACTGGGATATGGTCACCTGCCAAAAAAAAGTGGAGGTCTTGGAATCAGAGATCCCAAAGTTACCAAATTATCATTGGGTGCTAAACTTCTCTTGATGATAGTCACAGGAGAAAATGATTGGTGGAAAATGTCTCTCATCAAAAAGTTCAAACTAGGCAAAAGAAAAAGAAGCATGGATAAACCCCAAACCCCACAAACAACATCACAAATATGAAAATTAATAAGGGCCACTACTCCCTTTTTTAAAGAACATATTTCCTAGATCCAGGGAAATGGAAAAACGATTAGAATCTAGAAAGACCCAATTACCGGGCTGGATATCAAATCATGGGAAGAAGACATTTGTGATCTAAAAATATGAATTTTGGATGAACGAAAATACACCCTCTATGATATCTCAGTCTGGAATGATAATTGAAGCTGGAAGGATTGGTACTTGGGGATATTACTCTGAGTACTTGGCCAACCAGGAACAACATCCAAATTCTCTCCTGAAAGGGGCAACCCCCATCCTCAAAACCATTGCAGACAGTCAGGGATGGGGGAAATTGGTTACTCAGTAAAAGAAGGATATAACATGATTCCTTCCAACATGAGAGAGCATCATAATTCAGAAAAATGGAAAAATGTTTGGAGACATGAATCCCTCCACAAAGTTAAATTTTTCATCTCAACCCTAGTTCATGGGAAAATCCTAATAGGAGAGAACATTATGAAAATAGGCTTCCACAACCCCTTCAACTTCCCTCTTTGTGAAAGAAGTCAAGAAAATATCAACCATTTATTCTGGAATTGCCCCTTCTCACAAACTATTTGGAAAGTAGCCTACAAAGATCTATCCAGAAATGTAATATGGCCCTCAACTCCAAATCCTAGCTTGGGAAATTGGGACAGGTACTATCAGGGATCCTTTAAGGAAAATGTAGTCATGAAGCGCATCTGGAGGGTAGTGCCCAAGTTTTTCTGCTGGAAGTTATGGCTAGCTAGAAACAAAAAAAAATCAAGGGGATGTCTCTCCCACTCAAATAATAGATGCTAAGTCCAAGTTGATTCTCTCAGAATGTATGAACTCAAAACCTCTAAAAGTTGAATATCTAATTAATTGAAATGACCGGGAAAAAGATTGGATGGAAATTTTCAATCTTAAGTCATCTAAGCACCCATTCACAGTGCATAGATCGAGTTGGAAGCTTCATAGTATCCACAACATAGAACTATGGATCCAAAAGAAAAAATCCATACTCTATGTTTTGATGGAATATCAAAGGGAAACCTGGGGGAGGTAGGCATGGGGGGGTTCTCTTTGAACCTGGAGGAAAAAAATCCCTAAGTTACCACTGGAATATTGGGATGAAAACTAATAATAAATTTGAGGCCTACACTCTTATAAAAGGCATACAACTCACCTAGACTCAGAAAATCTGAGAGCTAAATGTTCTTGGAGACTCCAAAAATATAGTAAGAATGATGGTTCATAGATCAAACCCTAGAGATATAAGCCTAAGGAAAGTCACATATAGAATAAGGGTGGATTCTTTGGACATTAAGATAACCTTCTACCACATAATGAGAGAGAATAACATTGAAATAGAAAAATTGGTGAATGAATCCATTGGGGAAATGCTTGGTTCCCTAAGCATAGATGGATTGATAACCTTAGTGTTGGATTACTGGGAGGGGGGTTGAATCAGTAATAGCGTAATTATAATCATTTTTCTTCAAATGTTATAGCAATGTACAATTATTATCCAATAATGAGCAGTAAGAAATAAACAATCACACACATACACAGTACACCAGTGTTTTATGTGGAAACCCAAATCGGGAGAAAACTGCATAATGCTTTTTCTTATATGTCTTGAAGAATTACATTCATTGGAAGCACCAAATTCCTTTGCTTTCCAGCTGCAACTGGAAGGAGGCTCCAACCCCCTAGTTTCTTAGGCTACAACCTAAGGGAAGCTCCAACTCCCCAATTCTCTGGATACAACCAAAAGGAGGCTACAACCCCCAATGTTATCCAGCTACAACGACCTGTCCTTGCCCCATGCTGCCACCTTGAAGTAGAAGTAGAATGATGGAACCACTATCACACTATCACTATGAGATATACCATTGTAAACCTATACCAATAAATCTAAACCATGCATCAACCATGCATCAACCTGTACCTCAACCTGTAATCACCCTATACCATAAACAAGTGCATCAACCATGCACCAACCTGTAATCAACCTACACCATAAACAAGTGAAACAACCATGCACCGACCTCTAAACAACCTGTACCATAAGCAAGTGAATCCAACCATGTACCAAGTATGTACCAATCATGTGTCAACTACTCATCAACTATGACTCATCAATATCTACCAACATCATCAACTATACACCTCATGTATGTGCGCAAACCAACTCATCAGCTTCGTCTCAATGTACTCAACATGTACCTGACCAAAATCCCTCATCAATTTCATTGTCCAAATCTGATTTTATCTTTAGACCCTAGTAATATGCTCACATTCTCTTCTGGAAACCTTCATGACTTTAAAAACAAGAGACAGCATTTTCATCCAACTTCTCTTTAGTCTCACATGCTAGTTTTTGTAGTTAGTCAACAACCCTAACTTGATAATCATAACTTTGGGAACTTTATGTGTATAAGATATGAAAATGATACAATGTTATCTTTCAGTGTGTTTTATACAATTCCCTCAAGTTTCACTACTTGAGACCTCTCAAAAAGAGTTATAGAAAAATGACATACCTTCTTGAATTTTGACTTATTCTAGAAAGTGTAAAGCGTTCCCCACACAAAATATTTGATGAATTGATATGAAATTATTACAAAAAATACTATCTGTGCCCTATTGTAGCACATTTGTCTCATTTGGATCTTTTTATGAAGAGTTGTGATGTTTTCCCAAAAATAGAAATTTGTTGATTTTGACTATTAGTTCAGATTGGCCCTGAAACCCTATTTCAGTGGTAACTCCAAAATGAAACGACCACTAGATTAATTGTTTTTATAACACATGCTTGGAACAATTGTTTTTCTAACTTGCATAGAAATTTCGGTCGAATCATTATAGAACAAAGTTATAGCAAAAATGGTGGGATGATTTTGTAACTAACATGCCTTAGAAAGCACCCTCAAAAGAATTTGTCCTTGCATTTCAGTACTTCTTTTCTTCCCCTTCCTCATAATTCTAGTTTATATATACTTGATTTACCATGAACCAAATATATATATTCAATATGCTCAAGGTGTGATTCAAATGAGAGAGCCTTGCCTCTTATTTATACTCTCCAAGTAGCTTCCTTAAAACATCTTCTGGGTCATGGCCCACTTTCCTTATTTGGGGTTGGGTCCACCAAATTTATCCATTAAATTTATTATTGAAATAATTTATTTTGTATTCCTTGCAATTAATGTAGCACTCGGTACTTCTTTATTATTTACCTTCTAAAATCTCTTAAACAGGTTACGACTACTTTTCCTTTTGGAACCTAGATGACTTGTATGGGGTCCTCCACGCCCGTGGTACAACTCTGAACCTGATGAGGAGTAAACCAGTTTGACTACTTTCACCTTTTGGGGCTTCTAGATGACATATGGGGGTCCTCCAACTTCGTAAGGCCATAACTCTCAAACCGTGAGGAGTTATGTGATGTTATACATACCACCAGAAATGGCATGACATGTACTATCCATATAGAACAGTATTATCTTAAAATATATCATAACTCATACTGTTATCCATCAAACAAACTTGGGTCCATTACCCAAACCCGGGGTCTCCAACTTCTCATGGCCATAACTCTCTAACCGTGAGGAATTATGTGACATTCCACATACCACAGAAAATGACATGACAAGAACTATCCATCTAGGATATTTCCCCTGACAAATTGACTTTCCTTCATCTCATTATTCCACAATTAAGCATGGGTTCTCTTACTCCACAAAGCATCTTCATGTGAGGGATTTCACCATAAGGGGACCACTTTGGAGTTCATACATATTTACTTCTTATCAACCATGAAAAAACAATAATGAGTCATATTTACATCAAACAATATTGGGTCCATTACCCAAAACTTTATGCTATGGGGCTTTCTTCAAGGGTTGACATCAATGACAACCAACCTTAATCAACACTTAGTCTCCTTGTGCTAATGACCAAGTACCACTATGAAATGGCGGGAGCTAAAAAAGAAAGGTGCTTCATTGAGGCCTTAAGAAGAAACAAAGGAAACATTAATAGGAGATGGGCTCGCAACCCTCAAGTTCCAAGAGGCAAAAGGGGGTGAGGGAGACCTGCAAAGATGACAACATGTC
Organism: Picea sitchensis; assembly: GCA_010110895.2. Classification (NCBI taxonomy): domain Eukaryota; kingdom Viridiplantae; phylum Streptophyta; class Pinopsida; order Pinales; family Pinaceae; genus Picea; species Picea sitchensis. The sequence goes on along the minus strand of SNQJ01S0106051.1, from coordinate 79,111 downwards.
CACCCAAGAGGGGGAAGCATGTTTCCAACAACATAAGGATGAAACAGGTAGATGTCCATGTGGATCAAGACTCATTTGGGTCTTACAGGTGGCATGGAACACGGTTTAGGCACATTGTCCAAGGTGAAGGGGTAGATAATGATATAATCAGATCCATCATGCTACGAGGTGGTAATAAGGATATCCCATTAGAGCTCTTGAGAAATTAGCTCAGCAAGCATTATATGATGATGGAAGCGTTATGTGAAATCCATCCCTCACAACACATTCTCCTTCGAGACAGTAGTTGCACCTCCAGACTCAGGATCATGGCACCTGATTGAACGAACCACAGGGAATTACCCTCACGCAAGAAGGTAAGTACTCTCTTTCCATTAATGGACCCAATGTAAATCATGGCATCGTCCTTGAGATTGAATTTGTCAACAAAATTGGTTATTTGGGTAAATCCATTTGCTCCTTTCTCACCTCTGCGAACACAGACCCTATTTACCCTCATCACATCGTCACTTCCCCTGTATCTCTTATTCTCACTCTATGATTATTGGTGTCTCATCCATCAACCTTTTTAGAATTATTGTTCTAATCCTTCCTTCTTAGTTCTTGGGGCCTTAGGTCTCTCCTCTCTCCTAGCCTTGCATAGACTGTCATCCCCTCTCAACACCTGAGTGTTTTCCTTCCATAATTTGTGGATTTCAAACCATATTCCTCATAATTCATGAGAATCTCCAAGGATTGAAACGTTCCCAGGTCACACTATTTACCCCCCATTTGGACTGTCAACCTATCCCCCTCCTATTCTCCTACTTCAGGCTGGCTCTCTCTTACCTAGTCCACATAATCTAATTTGTCTCCTGCAGCTAATCTGCGAAATTGTCAAGACTGAAATTTATTTAGCTTACGAAACAATGCAGAAAGGTAAGTATGCTTTGGTGGATTTGGGAAGATGAGCCAAGGACTCATGGGAGGAGGAATGTGGTGGGTGCAATAGAATCAGAGTGCAACTTAGTGGAATTGGAGCCAACAGGGCCTTTGAACTGGAAACTCTTTCCCAGCATAGAATCATGATTGAAAAGCTCCAGGATGAGAGCTATGCTTAGCAAATTTAGATATAGGACAACTGCATGAAAATGGAAACAATGCGAATAATATCAGAATAACTAGAAGGCACACAATCACCTCCAAGAAATCTGGGAAAGCAACAGGATAATTCAAGGAATGCTCAGTCAAACTCATTCAACCAGATGCTAGACCTAAATGAGTCGCACCTAGAAAATATGTTGGATATACAACGCATCGAAATAGAAAAGGGTAACTAAGATTTGGAATTTTAATTTTTTTTCTTACAATCTGTATCAACTGAATCTACTACCAGAGTTATCCAGGGAATTCTACTTTCATAAATTGTGTTAAGAAAGGGGGATGTCTCAAACTTTGTTCCAAAATTACTCCCCATTTTCGTAAAAGACCCTTTCTAAGTGGAAATACTTGAAGGTCTATATGGACCATTGTTTTGTAAAATTTTTGGATTCTTTCACACAACTAATATATTTTTTACCATTTTCTGTTAAAAAAAAACTAAGAAGAGAATAGGATTCACCTATATTAATTTATATGTAAATGGGTAAGATCCCAATTTAAATAGAATTCTATGTTGAATAATGTTGGTTTCATAAGTATTTAGATCTTTGGAAGACCATGCAAACACTTCAACAAATTCTTTAAAGAAATCAACATACCTGGCTTATTGATCAATAGGTAGAATTTTTGAGATCTTGATATTCCTTGGTTCTTGTTCGGATATGATATCACAATATTCTTCTTTAGTTTTAGGATGAACAATAGGTTTATCTACAACATCATTTTTAGGCCATGGAATTGTCATCCTTTTACATCCTTTTTTCTTATTTCAAATACCTTCTTGCTTACCCATAACCTTATATTAATGCTTATCGATCAATTTTAATGTTTATATGCCATATTTAGAACCAAGGTGTTTTCAATTGCATTTATTTAGTATTTCATATGAATTATGGTTAAATATTAGAAAGGTAACATATTGTGTACTCATCTTTGAAAAGATGGTTTAGTTTGTGATTCTTGCAGAACCAGTGATCACTGTTGTTACTCCTACAACTGAATATTCACGATGTGGATTCTTAAGATTTCTTGCACAAGGATTTATTGATTCAATAGATGTTTATCCTAGAAATATCGCAACAAACCAGATCATACTTTATGAGAATTCAAGTTTTCACGATTCACTGCAAATTGTTGCAACTCCTATTTTTTGTTACTCCTACGTCATCACTATTGTTACTCCTATAATCAAATATCTACGAAGTGGGTCCTTGCGATTTTTCGTATGAGGAATTATTAAGTCAATATAAGTCTATCCTCAAAATATCTCAACAACAGAGATCATACTTTTTGAGAAATCAAGTTTTCATGATTTGTTGCAACTTGTTGCAACTCCAAACAATGCTGCAACTCCCATACTACAACTATGAATAGTTCTGCAACTCTCATGCTACAAATCATCCAATAAACCTTGAGCCATCAGAACCATGAGCCATGATATCATATATTTTTCATTTATGGATTTATGCAACAATAATATTATTCGAAGAAAATAAAAGATATGGAGATAAGTTTACAATTCCAAGAAAAAATATTGGTTTAGGTGGCTCACCAAGAATTTTCGAATTCTTGGAAAAAATTTCTGGGAGTTATTTATTATTTGTTAATTGTTAGAAAAATATCTTGGAATTATTGGGTAAAACAACTTGGAGTTATTTATTATTATATAATTATTAGCAAAGGAACTTGGAGGTTATTTATTATTTTCTAATTGTTAGCAAAATATCTTGAAAGTTATTTATTAATTGCTAATTGTTAGCAAGGATCATGGAAAATTTCTAGTTTCCATGGAATTTATGTATAAGAGAGAGCACTCTCTCCATTATTCATGAAGGAATCTTAGAGAAATGTATGAATGACAATGGAATAAGTCAATAAGTTTTCATTTTATAGTTTTATGATTTCCTTATTCTATGAACATATTAATGCATTTGATTTTTCATTTTAATTATGGTTTTATAATTTTCACACCATGTGATTTAATTATTTCATTTGATTTATTTTATTTTCATGTTTGTAATAGATTGATTTATTTTTATTAGATTAATTAAATAAATTAATTTATGAAATGAGTGCTAATGTAGAATAAATACTAGAAGAGGTATAGGCCTAGGGTTTCTGCAGTGGGGAGGCCTTGTGGGCTTGATGTGGACTCTCGGTCGTGCCTCATAAGTGTGCATAGGATGGTTATTAGAGGTCTCGGGACATGATGGAAAATCCTGTTGACATCTTGTGGGAGGACGAGGATGCCTTGTGGGCCAACGAAGGGTTGTTCTTAGCTGATGACACATATAAGCTTATGTATGATTTCCTTCTCTAGGTCTCCTGCGGTAATGTGACAGGCTTCCCCCACCAAAGTTGTCCTGCAGATACCATGCAACACGTGTGTTATTGGATAAATAAATAGGTGCGGACACTAACATATCTCCCTAAATCCACCTAGATATAGAACAAAACACAGCAGAACATGATGCTTTCCTTAAGTTTTAAATATTGAATTTACTAACTAAAGAGGGATAGGTGGCATACCATTTAAATGCCGCTTCCTCTCGCTATAACCATTCTAGCTCCATTCCAACACTCATACAATGATGATCCTGCAAAAGAACACAACCAACCAAAGTGAGAGTAATAGCATAAACTCAATATAAACCTATGTATTTGATCAAGGAATCATACAATAAAACACAACAAGCTTTATAGGAAAGAATCATATTACTGTATCATATTAACTATGAAAGAGAGATCACAACCATGACCTTGATGTCGTAAGGTCTCTTCCAACTTTCCTTCATTCCCCAAACACTTTTACTATAAGAATTTTGAGAGCACGAATCTGATAATATTAACAATCTATCTTGACAAAGGCAAAACTCAAAACCACTCTAACCAAGCTAATAATTCCAATCCAAATCCAACTTAGCCCTCCTCCATGAGAGCTCCTCTCCTTTTATAAGATGAAGAGGATAAGGTGAGGAGGTTAGGATGATCCCACTAAATCATGAAAGCAAGTAAGATACAAACCATTCAGATGCCACCTCACGATGGAAGTTTCTCCTTCTACAAGATTTGAGAAAACACTCATTTTTCCCATGTGTAAGCATTCTCGCACCCTGCTTATAGAGAAACCTGCAAACCTCTTGCAACCCAGCTATGGTGCAGCCTATGAGAATTAGGCATTCTCGCACCTTGCCTATATAGAAACCAATGAACATCCTCTTAAATAGGGTTTTTACAAAGGAGAATGCAACTTCTTTTCTCAGGAAAAGTTCTTCTCTCTTCTTTCTTCAGGAACTTAGGCCATTGACCCCTTTGAAGGTAGTAGGCAGGGTTACATCATTAACGATCATAGGGATGACAAAAATAATGTGTAATATAGATCCCTCCAAAGTATGAAGTTAGAACAGAGTGATAGCTGAAATACTTTGTCGAGTGTGTGTAGGGAACAAGGAACAGTCGGTCGAAAACTTGCCAACAAACAAGGGAATACAGTACAATAATATATCATCACTAAGGTAGGCATTCCCATACTCAAAATACAAATGACTCAAAGCATAAATTCCGAAATGCAAAGATCCATGTCAAGTAAGACAGGTCATGGCCACCAAACATACACTGTGGATCCATGCCAATATGACTCAAATCTGAACATAGCCACCAAAAATACATTGTGGATCTATATGTTAAAGACTCAAATTTGAACATAGCCACCACACATACACTATGGATCTATGCACCAATACAATCTGAATATACTCCAACGCAACTTGAATCTGACAGAAAAGATCCAGGGTTTTCATATCCACCACTCTATAGTACATATCTAACCATGCAAATACATGTGTTGGAGTCGAACATGGTAGAAACCACTTGATTATCGGTCAATGATGAGAATCGTTAACTAGTGTGAGGGAAATCATCATTAATGTCAGTGACTCCCAAGGTACACTAGTACAATCCAACGAATGTGAATTAATGAGCTGAAGTTGAACACTCAGTGAAATCTCTCGATCAGGGGTCAATAATGAAAACCCATTGTCGAAAGCGAGGAAACCTTCCATTAAGGCATACAAATTCCAAGGTACCAATTAGTTTCTAAGTCTGATTCCTGGATAATGAGTTGAATTCGACAGGAAAAGACTTGTCACAGGAGGGCCTTAATGTATCCCACATCAATGACATGAAATGGATAACAAGATTTGAAGTAGATCAGAGTAACAAGTGATTCAGGACTAACTCAGAGATGACTGACACAATAGGAGGCTTAAGGACTGCAGAAATGGTCGACGTAATAGAAGGCTTTCCAGGTTGAACTTCTCTTTGAACATAGTCACGATATGACAATTGTCCTAGGAAATACTGACTCAACAATAGAGATCATAGACCAATTTGTAATATTATAAAGGAGTATGGTCAAGAGACAAGTGGATTTTCCATCCTAGACACAAAGTGAGTGAAAGGGTGTCATGTTCAAAAGTGACTCTTCCATGGAATAAAGATTTAGACATATGTCTTTCCCAAT
>SNQJ01S0106051.1:59730-73439 GCA_010110895.2 Picea sitchensis | reverse complement strand
GGGGGGAGATATAGAGATAGAGATAGAGGGAGGGGACTGTTGGGCTCCCGTTTTGTCATGTTTTCTGCCATACAAATACACTTATCATTACACCTTCTCCCCACATTTTGTAACTAATATATCCCTAATTACACCATAAACCTCCATTATCTCTTGTTACTCATCCTATGTGATTAATACACAATTTTCCATATTTTTAGTGATTAAAAGGATGATTATAAAATAGTTTTGTCAATGATGGTTTAATCCTATGTTTCTATATCCAAGCAACATGTTTTGCACTGTTCAGGTTCTAGTATATGCATTGTCCATGTTCTGGTACCTGTATTGTTCTTGTTCAGGTACTCGCATTGCAAGTCATCTGATACTCCAAGTCATCCGGTACCAGAAGGTTCTATAGTCATCCAGTACCCACACTCCATGTCATCTAATACTCTGCAATGATCCGGTACTACCTTTGTGTTCATCCAGTACCATATCTTTGCCTCTTCCGGTACCAGCTTCATCCGGTACCACATAGCGCCTATTCTGCTACTAGCTCCATCCAGTATTACCATCGCGTTGGTCTGGTACCCATAGTCATGACTCTGTTCATATGATACTAAATCCCTAGATACAATATTTAAGTCCTAATTTTTCTAATCTGGTACCAACTGTTCTAATCCAGTACAAACTGTGCTAATCCGGTACTAGAAATAATTCAAAATTTTGGAAAGCTTCTAGAGGAAAATCGGGTACATGGGTTTTGTTTAGAGTGATGTGAGATAGAATTCACTCGGCTCACATGTGTGGACCTCTAGATCAGGGGGAATGATTCTACTAATATTATTGAAAAACTCAAACTGCCAACTTGCACCTCGATTTTCATGCAGATGGCATAAGATCTAGAAATTCTACGAAATGGGTTTTATCTAGCATATGGAAAATTGAGCAAGGCACTGGCAGTTTTTCAAAATTAGAATTGGTTTGGAAGATATGGGTGGGGGACTAAATCGAATCTATCCAAATTGCAATAAAACCCAAATTTTTGAGGATTTTATCTAAAAATGTAATATTTGAAATCTGAGCATTGGGATTCGGTCACATCCACTCCTCAATGATTATTCATGTATAAATAAGCCTCATAGGGCTATGAGAAGAAGCCATTATTTTCATGAAGGCTTTGTAAATGAGAGATTTATTCTTGTGAGAAGGCTTTAAGTTGCTAGCCATGTAAAAACAATGTTTTTTATCTCAATGAAGAATTGATTGTTGTTGCCACATTGAGCATCCCTCTAGCTTGATATGAGTTCTTCTTAGTAGCACTGACCTCCTGGGAAGGGCCCCTCAGTGAGGGTAAGTGTTTCCATATTGTATTTATTTCGTAGATTAGTATTGTGTTGTTTGTCTACATGCAATTCAATTTTGGTTTTGATTGCTGATTTGATTTAATTTAGATGCATTTCAATTCTGTCATTTACATTAGTTTTGGTAGTTAAACCTTAGATTTCATTTTACCCTTCATTTGTTTGCACCAATCCCATAGATATATGCCACTTTCATTAATTGTTCTCAATACTCTATTTTGTGCAATCCATTCTCATTGCATTCCAATTCATTTCCAAACCTTCTTCCCATATATGCATCTTGTATTTTCTTCAGAAATCGATTGGAATAATACTCAAGATCACATTTATATGATCAAGTTTCATATTAATTTCCACCTATTTTCATTAACAAACACATACCTTTTGCAGTTGCTATACTCATGTAGATTCAATTCATGCACAAAGATCAATTGTAGAAGGTATTGTTCGCCCTCCAACTCTCCAGATTCCACTTGCAATTCTTCCCACAAACACTCTTCCACGCCCATGAATTATGTCCACACATTCTTCCTTTGTTTCAAAACTAATCCATTATGTCATATGCATATACCCATCATGCATTAGATCTATTCTATTACCTAATCATTTCTCCATTGCATCTCATTTCTATTTTGCTCTTGTTTACTGCTACAGAGATTGATTAATCCTTAGTGTTAATTTGTTGAAGTGTGGGTTTGAAGATTGTTTTTCCGACTTTAGATTAGGCTAGACTAGGCTTTAATCCTTCGTTTCCTCCACCTGCACCTTGAAGCTTACGAGCCCCGATTGATAATTAAATGTGGGAATTAATAATTCATATATTTAGCCCCAACATTTTGGCGCCATTGACGGGGAGGTGCTAAAGGGATTCGAGCATAGGTAGGTTTCTTTTATTTCTCCAAAGCCTTGAATGTTCCTTTCATGCAAGTGTGTTTCTTTTCATGCAAGCATGTTTATTTTCATGCAAGTGTGGTGTGATTTTAAGGATGACCTAAGGGAAGAGAGAAGATAGTAAGATGTGAGGGAAGAGCCCACTCATCCACTTTAGTGGGGTTACTTCAAAATTAGGCTGTCCTCTTCCTTTTAGTAGTTAGAATTTATGTTTTATTAGCATTAGCCATTTTTTTATATATGTGAGAAGAGAAGATAACTTGTGTGAACAGATAACTTGGTGACAATAGGATCCTAGTAGCACGGTGGCACTTCAAGTATATAATTGGTTTGCTTACAATTTCTTTTAGTTTGCTTCTTTTTATTACCTTAGGATTTAAAAAATAATAATTTGGGCACTGTAAGAACCCCCCCGCTACACTAATCCATGTGTGAAACAGGACCCATAAACCAGTAACAAGGACTCAAAGATGATCAAGAGTATGGAAGAACTCTCTCCATCCTAGAAGAAACTAGGGTATCAATGTCTACCTCGCAAAAAGAACAAATATTGACAGTAGTCAAGAACCTATCCGCCTCTCCAGAAGTGATAGAAAAACAAGATTTCCATAAGCTACATCCCCAAGAAGATCTAGAAGCCTCCTTTGATCACCCTTTCCAACCTGTAGAGGAGATTGAAGAATCGTTCAATGGAGAGAAACTGCTAGAACCTGAGATCGAGGAGTTCTTGACATGCATATTGCCAGATCCAGTATGCATCCAAGAGACAAACCATCCAAAAGAAGATGATGTGTGTGGCATGATAGAGGGAGACATGCAGAGTGGTATAAATGAGGAAGTGAACCAAGAACATCAATATTACATTAAACATTGGTTCCATATGACAACAATATTGAAACACCACACTCTTCTTCAACAACTCTCCACATTATCGTCAAAGTAGTTGGTTCTTCGTACTCTGGTATACATTAAAGATTATCTTTCAAACCCAAGTATGAATGTATTTCTACACCTGTTACACACATGGTTACAATGGAAATATTCTTAGACGTGAAATTTAATTTCTTGTTCTTAGATAGGATAGAGTAAAAGTTGCATGTTAGTTAACCTAGTTCTAAATAAATGCAACATTTTTCATGTTTCTTTTCAAATAAATAAAATGAGATGAAGATAATATTGGTGATCTAACATCAAAAACCAAAACAACTTAATATATTTCTTCTTATTATTACAGTTGTTCATAAGCCTAATCTTTAAAATATTATGGGTATTTACAAAATCTTTAAGGCTTGCATAATGATGCCCATAGGTAACTTGTACATCCTAGTATCATATCAGAACTTGTTATTCAATCATTCTTATCAAATAGTATTAGGAGAGTGAATGAAACTTGTACTTGTGAGGGAACACAATCTTATATGGAGAAGATGAACTTGGGGACTAGAGATCCCTTTAGGTAATTCTCTCATGGATTTATCCACCACACATTAAGTAAGTTTGACCATGATATGTCTTTTAGCTAATCTCGATACCTAAGTCTATTTTTCATACGAATAATCTTTTATGGGCAATCTATAAAATTTCTTCCAACCCAATACCATCCCATCCTATAAAAAGGTTTTCAAAGATGCTCCCCCATTCACCCATGCGAAAGCAATCTATAAATTTTATCTTAATGGTAAATTTTGGGACAAGAGCCTTTGATGAAAAATGGGTGTAAGAGGATAACCCGTCAGGATACTGAACAGTTCTACTGGCAGCAGGTACCGACCTATGGTATAACTAGGAAAACCCATAAGGGTACTGAACAAGATCATGGGCAATGGGGCATTCTTCCTGGGAAGGATATTTCTTAGATGTCAAAATTACCCCATCAGAGTACTGAACAGGCTTGCTGGCAATGAGTTCTGATTTTGATGTCTTTCATTATGCCTAATCTATATTTTTCTGTATGAACAATATACTTGTGTAAATCGTTAAGAAGAAGCATGCATGGTTGAACAAAAGGATAATGAACCTCATCTAATTTCCATTTGAGAATGTCTGTAAGATAGTCTTAAGACCTCGTCATTCATACCCAAGATGTCATTGTCCTAGAGGTGGGACCCATAAGTGTAGGAGTCTAATAAAATCAGATGCGAACTTTATCAATATCACTTGAATGACATAGATTCTTTGAGAAATTAAATAGGGATGACTAGTTTCCTATCGGTTTCTCATTTATTAAAGACCATGCATCTCCTCATGTTCTCTTGTTTAAGGAAAAGAGGGAAAATCCCCCATCATAATTTACATGGTTTCTTGAGCATACAACTGTTAATGATTGATGAAATTGTATGTAATAGGTAATTTAGAAATTTCCTTTATGCTTGTAATATTTTAAAATAAATTTCATTTCCAAATTTACAAGCATGAATACAGTTTAATTTTTGGTTGTTTCTTCAAAGCATGGAATCAATGTATATTTCTTCTCTCGTAATAATATTATTGGTTTAGTTCTTTTAGATTTTTTTGTTCCGGTACTGTTGGTACAGAAACCAGTAGGTTCCTGTACCAACAGTACATAAATTTAAATCATTTTTTGAGGGTAATTTTTGTAGGATATTTTCAGCAGCTCTCAGCTCTGGAATACTTCATTTCTCTCCTTCAGTCAACATGCATCGGTTCCACATAGTCCACTTTCATCTTGCAAAAAATGTATGCGCTAATGAGAGTTTGCATGAGGACATGCAAACCAGGGGGTTTGGGGGAGAGAGAGACATAAGAAATCTCAGTATATCAACATTCATCAACTCTCTCTCCTAGATATCCATCATCTCACAGCCTTGCTCCACTTCATCTTCAAATTTCAGCAGTCTACATCATGGTTTTGCAAACATTTCGTCATGTTCTAGAATTCAAAGAAAGGGTAACTTGAGGTAAAACTGGTACAAATATTTTTAATTTACTAAGAACTTGGAAAACATGATGCATAACCACTATTACCCACTCCACACTCCACTATGAATTATCACAACTACTTAGTAAACCCTCCATCTTCACTCCACTTGTCATAATGAACAATATACTCTGATGATAAGACCAAGTAATGAAAATGAAATATGTGGTATACAAATACAAAGAAACATTTTTAATGTCTTCTCTTTGTACATCATAGAGAATTCTTAAGCCATCTCAAAGAGGATGAAGTCATTGTTTCCTATCCAAGCAAAGAACCACAAAGTAAATATTGGTCTTAAAATTAATGTCCAAGTTCATACAACCACCATCACCAACATTTTATAAACCATTATCCATATGCACACCATTCACCACCACTCTGATACCTCATCCACTGCTTGTCCTCCATTTTTATGATAATTTTGTTTCTCTATTTGAAATCAATCTGTGGCAGTTTCCAAAGTGTCATTCCACAAGAACCAACACTCACACAAAATAAACAATGTCACATAAATCTATAAGTAGAGTATCACAAGTTCGTCACCTTGTTTGCATGAGGGCATGCAAATCCTTGGGTTTGGGGGTGTGTTGAGCTCTCGTTTTGTCATATTTTCTTCCATACAAATACATTTATCATTACACCTTCTCCCCACACTTTGTCACAAATATATCCCTAATTACACCATAAACCTCCATTATCTCTTGTTATTCATCCTATGTGATTAATAGAAAATTTTCCATATTTTTAGATATTAAAAGGATGATTATACAATATTTTTGTCAATGATGGTTTAATCCTATGTTTCTATGTCCAAGCATCATGTTATGTATTGTTCAGGTTCCAGTATATGCATTCTCCGTGTTCTAGTACCTGTATTGTTCTTGTTCAGGTACTCACATTGCAAGTCATCCAATACTCCAAGTTATCTAGTACCAGAAGGTTCTATATTCATACAGTACCCACACTCTGTGTCATCCGATACTCTGCAGTGACCCGGTACTACCTTTGTGTTCATCCAGTACTAGCTTCATCAGGTACCAGATTGCGCCTATTCCGGTACTAGCTCCATCTAATATTACCATCACGTTGGTTCGGTACCCATTTTCATGACTGTGTTCATATGGTACTAAAACCCTAGCTACAAGATTCTAGTACTAATTTTTCTAATCTGGTACCAACTGTTCTAATCCAGTACCAACTGTGCTAATCCAGTACTAGAAATAATTCAAAATTTTGGAAAGCTTCTAGAGGAAAATTGGATACACGGGTTTTGTCCAGAATGATGTTTTCATGCAGACACATGAGACAGAATTCACCCATCTCCCACATGTGGAACTCCATCTCAGGGGGAATGATTTTGCTAAAATTATTGAAAAAATCAAACTACCAACTTGCACCTCGATTTTCATGCAGATGGCATCAGATCTAGAAATTCTACGAAATGGGTTTCGTCTAGAATATGGACAATTGAGTAAAATGTGGGCAGTTTTTCAAAATTAGAATTGGTTTGGAAGATATGGGTGGGGGACTAACTCGAATTTGCCCAAATTGCAATAAAACCCAGATTTTTGAGGATTTGATCTAAAAATGTAATATTTGAAATATGAGCATTGGGATTCGGTCCCATCCACTCCTCAATGATTATTCATGTATAAATAATCCTCATAGGTGTATGAGAAGAATCCATTAGTTTCATGAAGAATTTGTAAATGGGAGATTTACTCTTGTGAGAGGGCTTTGAGTTGCTAGCCATGTAAAAACAATGCTTTTATCTCAATGAAGAATTGATTGTTGCTACCACATTGAGCATCCCTATAGCTTGATCTGAGTTCTTCTTAGCAGCACTGACCTCTTGGAAAGGGCCCCTCAGTGAGGGTAAGTGTTTCCATATTGTATTTATTTCGTAGATTAGTATTGTGTTGTTTGTCTACATGCAATTCAATTTTGGTTTTGATTGTTGATTGGACTTAATTTAGATGCATTTCAATTATGTCATTTACATTAGTTTTGGTAATTAAAACTTAGATTTCATTTTACCCTTCATTTGTTTGCACCAATCCCATAGATATATGCCACTTGCATTAATTGTTCTCAATACTCTGTTTTGTGCAATCCAAAGCTTCTTCCCATATATGCATCTTGCATTTTCTTCAGAAATCGATTGGAATAATACTCAAGATCACATTTATATGATCAAATTTCATATCCATTGCCACCTATTTTCATTAACAAACAAATACCTTTTGCAGCTGCTATACTCATGTAGATTCAATTCATGCACAAAGATCAATTGTAGAAGGTATTGTTCGCCCTCCAACTCTTCATATTCCACATGCAATTCTTCCCACAAACACTCTGCTACGCCCATGAATTTTGTCCACACATTCTCCCTTTGTTTCAAAACTAATCCATTCCATCATATGCATATACCCATAATGCATTATATCTATTCTATTACCTAATCATTTCTCCATTGCATCTCATTTCTGTTTTTCTCTTGTTTACTGCTGCAGAGATTGATTAATTCACTAAGACCTTATCATATGCACAATCTTTTGAATGCAGAAAATAAACAAGTATCACTCTTTATTCATTATTTTCTACCTAAAACTTAGTTAGATTCAAAAGGTATTATTATTTGTATGCAAGTCTTTTAGAGCAGAAAATTAGTGAGCTTACATTCTCATTCATTTCTTCTAGATTCCCATTGTATTAAATATCCATTACTCTTGTGCATTTGATTCATTCATTATTTCTTTATGATTGGTGTATACATTTAAAAGGGTTCTTTTGAGTCTAAGTGAATCTTAGGTGTTGATTGAGTTTGATGATTTTGATTTTCTCGCACTTATTTTTTATTTCCCGTATCTTTCGATTCCTTGCACTTTAATTTCACATAGCTTCCATCACCAATGGAAAGATTAGAGGTCTAACTCGTGAGATATGGCCTTCCCACATTGGAATTATTCCTAAGGTGTTAGTTTCTATCGTGAATTTCATTTCCGTTTGCTTGCTTCTTTTATTGCATTTAAGTGTGGATCCGCTATAGGGAATAATCATTGAAGGACAGAAAAATTAAGTAAGCTACTCACGATTAATCACACGAACATATCCTAGTGCATGGAATACTTTGATCTAAACCTTTATAGCACTAGGTTATTCCTACGTCCCAATGATGAATCCTTAGTGTTAATTTGTTGAAGTGTGGGTTTGAAGATTGTTTTGCCAACTTTAGGTTAGGCTAGACTAGGCTTTAATCCTACATTTCCTGCACCTGCACCTCGAAGCTTACGAGCCCTGGTTGATAATTAAATGTGGGATTTAATAGTGCATATATTTATCCCCAACAGTGACAACGATGAGGGTGTTCGAGAGAATGGTGGTGAGATACATAGAGAGAGAGAGGGGGGGGATAGAGATAAGGGAGGGGTAGATTGAGAGAGAGGGGTGTGTCTTTGTGTGAGAGAGAGATTGGGGGGTGGGAAGAAAGGGAATTATAGAGGTAGGAAGGGAGAGAGGGGTGTTATTTAGAGGGGTGAGGGAGAAAGGGGGTTATAAACCAGGGGGAGATAGATGGGGTAAAGAGATAGAGAGAGTTAAATAGTGTGAGATAAAGATATATAGGGCTAGGGGAAGAGATAAGGATAGAGAGAGAGAAAGAGAGATTAGGTGAGAGAGAGGGAGAGAGAAAGAGAGAGGGGTGGGAGGAAGAGAGATATGGAGGGAGGGATGTATGGATAGGGAGAGATAGAAGGGGGGAGAGGATTGGAGAGAGAGAGAGAGAGAGAGAGAGAGAGAGATGTGGTGGGAACAAAGAAGGTGATATAAAAAGGGGGAAGGTAGGGAGGGAGGCAAAGAGAAATAAAGGTAAGGAATGGAGTGAGAGGGAGAGGGATAGTGGGAGGGGAGGAGGGGTAAAAAGGTATAGAGAGAGATAAAGGAAGGGAGGTAAGGAGATATAGAGAGAAAGAGAGAGTTGGGGGTTAAAGAGGCGAGAGAGAGTGAGTGGATATAGAGAGAGGGTATGGTTGATAGTTGTTTATCAATAGATATGAGAGGGGTATAGTGACAAAGAGGTTTGTTTGAGATAGAGAGAAAGGTGGGGGGAGAAAAGGGAGTATCGAGGGAGGAAGGGTGAGAGGGGTAGGAGAGAGAGTTGGAGAGAGAAACAACGGTATATATGGAGGAAGGGAGAGAGTGGTGGAGGGGGAGACAAGGTGGGAGATATAGGGAGAGAGAGGGAAGGA
The DNA here is from genome assembly GCA_010110895.2 of Picea sitchensis. Lineage (NCBI taxonomy): Eukaryota > Viridiplantae > Streptophyta > Pinopsida > Pinales > Pinaceae > Picea > Picea sitchensis. The sequence goes on along the minus strand of SNQJ01S0106051.1, from coordinate 64,014 downwards.
GGGAGAGATTTCTAGAGCGTGAGAGATAGGTGGGAGGGATAGAGAGAAGTAGAGAGAGTGGGGTAGAGAGAGAGAGAGAGATAAATATATAGGGGGGAGAGAGAGAATGGTAAGGAGGAATAGATAGAGTGGTAGGGAGGGATATAGAGAGAGTGGGGTAGAGAGAGAGAGGGGGAGNAGGGGGATAAATCAATGGAGAGAGAGGGAGAGACATGAAGATAGAAAGTGGGCAGAGATATAGAGAGGGAAGGAGAGAGAGAGAGAGAGAGAGGTAAGAAGGGGTAAAGGGTGGGGGCTAGGGGAAGGAGAGAGGGAGAGAAAAATAGGGAGAGAGAGAGGGAAAAAAATAGGGAGAGAGAGAGAGAGAGTATAAGGATAGAGAGATAGAGAGAAGGGGGATACAACCCTCGTTGTCATATCCATATACTTTCATTAGTTGCAATACCCAATTGAGGATTCATGAAACCATTGTTGTATCCCTTAGTATTCCATTTCTAGCTAGAGAGATTGTTGGTGGAGATCATATGGACCACAAGAAATGATATAAGGTTTCCATGGATCGGTGTGAAACTATCAAACATAGGTACCACTTTTCAATATGTAGTATGTCTTTGCATTTAACTATTGTTAGTAATAGAATCTCTATAAGTGAAACATATTTTGGGAGTCCTTTTAGTACAATCATTGTAATAAGTTATCCCATCTCACCATTGGTGAGTTCAAGGTTATCAAGTTATCTATTAGTGGATACAAGAATTTCTCGAAGATTAAATGAGAATAGATTCCATAATGTAGTGAGATTCAAGAGAGAAACATTAATGTGATCTTGTTTTTGTTTGCGGTCACAAAGAGGTGTCTATACCTTTGATTATATAATTATTTGCTTATTTCTAGATAAACTAAAATAAAACAGTACACATAGTTTGTAGTTGTTGGATATTGTTGGACATACATAGAACTTGTTTTCGATCAACATTGAATATAATTATTCAAAAAAATTAGAAACTATTAGTTCTAAAGAGAAATGAAGGATTTTCCATGAACTATTTCCTAAAAATATGACAATTATGACCAATGTATTTCAAATTTATGAAATAAATAAATATTTTCAGAATCGAAACAATCAACAAAGTTAGGTGCTTTCTAGTCATATTATTGGTTATTCCATGTCTCTAATTTTTCAAATACATTTTTTTTAGTGATACACAAGAGATAGAAAAGGAACTCGAAGTCACTAAGATACTCATGAACAAAAATAGTTTAGGAACTTTATAAACATCTTAGTAAATCTACATGGTACCAAAAAGAAGGCCATTTGGGCATCAAGATTTTATTTGCATTTCATTAAGAAATAATTCATTAATATTTTTCTTTGGATTCTATCAAATTTGTCTTAGAAAATAAACTAGATGATAATAAAGAGGCCCCAACACATATTGTGTCAGTTTTGATTTCTTTTATTGGTTGAATGGTTGATATGATTCTTATGAAGCTTTATGATAATGTAAAAATCATTTATGATATTATTTCCTTAACTATCATTTTTATACATTTCCTTACAAAGATTTATCTCAACAACTGGTATACAAAACTTTAGGAGCCATGTTACTACAACAAAGATGGATTTTTGACTTGAATGAAGTCGTTCAAATTAATGAGTAGTGCAATGGAAAAAAATATAAAAATGATCACTATTTATTATAAAGTTTGACACATATCTTATGGATATTTATGAGGCTTAACATCAATAGTTTTGTATCGGCTTATTGAGGATAGAAGTACGGAAAAGTTTCTCACATATAAAAATCAAAGATTTAGATCATTCTTATCCCAAGTCATGCATCACGATTTATATTTCATAGTTTACTTTGTAATCCATTAAATCAATTGTCAAGTTATTTGAGTAGGTTTTGCAACTCTTTATTTCATGTACACAAGATGAACTAGCATCAATTGAAAGGTGTCTATGCCCCTCATAATTAAAAATTTTGATAACCCCTTAAGGGCTCCCAATGGATTCTTTAAAAATATTTACTCCTATATCTCTACCAATGATGCATCAATTTAACTCCACTACAAATTTGAAAACCTACAATAGAGATAGCATTGACCATTGAAATTTTGCAATGAATTTGGAGACAAAAGTTGCTACAAATGAAAAAAACTTAGATATCTCATGATTTCTAAAGATTTTTTTTGGTTTAGATGGTGAAAAATTATTTATGCATATGAGAGTCACTCTGGCATCATCTTTGGGAGTACTTGCAGGAAATTTCCTAGGTATAATTTTGAATGGTTGTTGATTCATTGTTTAACTATTTAACATAATTATTTATTGTTTAGTAGTAAGTTGCATATATTTATATTATCCCATGGTTTATGGAATACATATATAAGGGGGGAGAGTGATATCGGACTAATTGGTAGGTGTGGACACTAACAGATCTCCCTATATCCACCTGGATCTAGAACAAAACAGGACAGGACATGACTCTTTCCCTAAGTTTTGACCATTGAATAAGCGAGTAGGAAGGAACAAGTAACGTACCTTAATATCAATTCCTAGGGTATTTGTTGCTACCTCTTCGCTCCGGTGCTCTCGTGAGGTCAATACCAAGACAACAAAAACCAACCAAAGTGAAGATAACACAATATATTCAGTAGTCAACTTATGTGTATGATCAAGGAATTACACAATAAAGTGAGAATAGTTTTATGGGAAAGGGGCATGCCAATGTATCATATTGATTGAAAGTAAAGATTACAACCTTATCACCTTGATGTCGCAAGCTTCCTTTCAATGGATCTTGGCTCCAACACACACACTTTCTCAATCCTTGCATGAAGAATATTAAATCCTTTGGGTAGACTTGTTAGAGTCTCCAAGCTACTGTTCAAGCTAAGTCCTTCACGCAATTCTTTCACCAATTCTCCAATGAATCTTGCTTAACATTTTACATGAGAATTCCCTCAATATATAGGATATAATGAGTTAGTTTCTTGGATAAGAATGATCCCACAATATCAGGGAATCTAGTACAAGGATAACCATTCAAATGCCAACCCATCCTTCTAGAATATTCCCTTCTAGAAACATCGAGAATTCATCTTTTTCCATGATTTAGGAAGAGTTCGCACCCTAGCTATTCAACATAGTGAAAGAAGTTCACACGCTGGCTTAAGGAAGCCTGCGAGAATCAGGCATTCTCACACCCAAATATATTAGCAGCCTACGAACCTTCTTCAAAAAATGAGTTTTCTGAGAAGAGATGAAGGTAACTTTTCTCAGGAGAAAGTTCTTATGAAGATCCTGAGTACACCATCATCAATACATCATCATGACGACCAAAATGATGGGTAACAAAATGCCCCCCAAAATTATGAGGTTGGAATTAGTGACAGCCGAAAGACTTTGTAAGCTGCATGTGTGTGTCGAAAAGCAGGAGCACACCTAATCGAAAACCTACAAACAACCAAGCATCTACAGAATATCATATATACCAATTTTGAGGTAGGAATTCCCATACTCAGATCATAGAAGAATGACATTGTAGACATAGGTCATGTCCACCAATCATACATTGTGGATCCATGACATCAAAATATGGCATAGCCACTAGGAATACACTGCATATTTATGCGAGAAATTTCAAATTAAGACGACATAGCCATGAGACATACACAGTGGATCTATGTGTCGCAAATTATACAGACTCCATTGCAACCTGGGCAAAAAGATGATATCCAGGGTCTTCAATCTTGTCGCCCAAAAGTACAAATCTAACCATGTGATTACATGTGTCGAAGTTGAACATGGCAGAAACCACTTGATTACCGGTCATTGATGAAATCGTTAACAAGTGCGAAGGAAATCATCATTGATGTCAATGACTCCCAAGGTACTCTAGTACAATCCATCGAGTGTGAATGAATGAGTTGAAGTCAAACATCTGATGGAATCTTTTGATCAGGGGTCAATAATGTAAACCCATTGTTGAAAGAGAGGAAACCTGCCATTGAGGCATGAAAGCTCCAAGGTACCAAAGAATTTCTAAGTCTTGATTCCGGATAATGAGCTGAAGTCGATGGAACAAAACTCGTCACAGGAGGGCCTTGATGTATCTCCCATCAATGACATGAAATGAGTAACAGATTTTTGAAGTTAAAACAAAGTATGATGTAAATTGGACTAGACACAGGGAAGACTGACACAGAGAGAATGGATAACTGTAGATGGCCGACTCAATATAGGTTTCAAATGGACTTATCTTGAACATATGAATG
>SNQJ01S0106051.1:46649-59680 GCA_010110895.2 Picea sitchensis | reverse complement strand
GGACACAGGGAAGGCCGACACAGAGAGAATGGATAACTGCAGATGGCCGACTCAATATAGGTTTCAGATGGACTTCTCTTGAACATATGAATGACATGACCAATGATTTGGCAGCATTAACTCAAAGATGACATAGGGAATGACCTTGCAGAAAATCGAATGAGATACAAGTGGATTTCCCAAACCAGCTTCAAATGTAATGAATAGGGGGTGTCATGTTCAAGAGTGACACTTACTGTTTATCAATACGAATATGAAAACATATCCCTTTCCCAAATTTCCCCCCACCACTTTTGGCCAGTACCTCTTTATTTTTATGCAAGCTCGAGGAGGATAACATATGCTTGTTGATATAAGATTATCCTTCGGATAAGTCCTTCGAAGTATGTTTAATGAAACCTAAGAATGAGTGGTTCAGTCCCATTACAGGTCTGTCGATGTTTCTTTAACGAGTCCAAAGATAGAAAACTCGAAGGTTTTTCATGATTATAGAGTCTGGAAAAACACTTAAAAGAGAACTCTCTCAATTCCTTTTTCATAAAATAGTCTGTATGAGACCGAAAAAGAGATAAATTATCACTCACCAGATGCTTACTTCAAATACTTTATCGAGCGTGAAAATAGCAATGTCCCTCGGCTATCTTTTCATGTTTAGAGAGTCTGAAAAGAGCTTAAAGAGGACTCCAGGGGGGTTCCTTTTTCGTATAACCTTGTTGAGCCCAAAAAAGTGATAAAAGTATGATCAATCGCGTTCTCATGTATTTTCGAGCACAAGAACGGATGAAGACCACGCTTGAGGTTTTATACAAAAACCATAAAAAACAATCGAAAACACACGATGACAAAGAAAAACATGTATGCATCCCTGTATTTGACCATCAAAGTTGTTACACTTGCAAAAGTTACACTCAAAAGGACATTAGGGATTTAGGGTTTAATAGATAAATAATCATAAAAAACCAAATGACATAGTAAAAGTAAATAAAAAGGAGTAAAAACTCTTTTTACCATATCATTTTTACTTTTCCACTATTTGAGCTCAAAAACCCCTTTTTTATCCTCAATGTTTGGCATCATATTGCGGGAGTTACGAGCATCCATTTGACGAGCCGTCAGTGACAGTAAGGTAGGCTCTTTGTCTTCTTCTCTTTCATGGTTTAAATTTTCATTTTTATTGGTTAAAACTCCATTTTTAAGTTGACTTTATGAGCCCTACTTGCACTCAACCATTCTCGTAGGTGGGCTACACGGGACTTGCGAGAATGGGTGATTCTTGCAGGTGAGCCCACAATAGCCTGCGAGGTTCTCGCACTGTGCACAAAGGGAACCTACGAGAACCACAAAGCTCAAATTTGTTTTAAAAATTTACCCAATGAAAGAGAACCAAATCATAAAAAAAGTTGCTAATCTTCTTTTTGTGCTTCTTATGCAGATAATTGGCCATCAAAATGGTTCTTGAATGGCGTGAAAGGGATCACGAAGAAGATAATGCAATTGCCAAAAATCATCCACCTACTATTGCTGCTTTGAGAAACTGTGGCCTCCTGAAGTACTTTCATATCCCGGACATGAGGGCCCAATTCAGGTTGTTAGAGTACCTTGTGCCTATGTGGGATCCTGATCAGTAGGTATTTCATGTGGGGGTCCACACACTGTCCTTAGATATTGAGGGCATTTACTTTTTGACTGGTTTTTCATGGCAGAGGTACTATGTGATCCTGACTGGTAGCAGAGGTGGTGGGCTACCCATGAGTGAGTACTGCCATTTACACTGTGTTCCTAAGGCATAGAGAAAGAAAGGAAAAGTAGCTATTTGAGGGGTATGAGATTTGACCCTCCATACTATCCTATTCACCATAGCTCAGATGGCTGGGAGTTCTTCTCCTCAAATGGCGTTACAGAGTTACTTCCAGTATGCTATTGATTGTATTGAACCTCAGGTTTTCAACTAGGCAGATGCAATGCTTCGTAGCGTAAAAAGATAGTTGACCAAATGAAGACGAGGCAACCTGAAGAAATTCGGGTACGGATCTTTGCTAGTGTCCTTCTTCCTTGAGAGGGTTCCATTACTAAGGCTGTAGGTTGAGTGGAATTTATCGGGTCCCAGGGATCCAAGGATGCTGAGATGGAATCAACTTATGGCCCGGCATGTAGCTGGACCGACCATCAAGTATGATGATACCTTCTTTGACTAGCTTCAACCACATCTTTTGATGGTTGATGATTATGCTTATGCTGGGTTGGATTTCAGAGGAGATCTGGACTTAGTACTTCCAGAGGATGCTCAGTGGGGGGAACTTGGTAATAAGTACACACATTTTTCCTTTTTAAATTTTTTTGTGAATTTTTATCATATTCAAATGTTTTTGTTTTATAAGTTCATCCAAAGACTAAAAACAAAATTTGTTTTTGATGACACAGATGTTGGACCATACTTTCCTCCTGGTACTTCTCCCATTCAGTGGTGAGGACAGGTAGCGGCAACAACACAATATGTCGAGAATTATCAGGTGGTGGAACAAAATCTAGAGGGCCTGACTGCAGATATTCTAGACATGCCTCTTGAAGAGGTTCCCCGATGCGATCAACATCATACTGTAGGAGTGCCAGGGTCCATGAGTCAACTGCTCCGTAGGGTTGCTCGGGCAGTCGTGTGTTACCATGAATGTCATCCATGACGTCATTTTGTAGAAGCTATGAGCTTCAGATTTTGACATTTTGGTCTTCGGACAAATTTTTTGTAAAAAACTCTTTTGATCTTTTTATATATATAGACAAATTCTACTGGTTTACCTTGTATTGTGTGAATTGATGTGATTGATTTAGAAATGATTCAAATTTTTTTTTAATACATAATTAGCTAATGCATCTATTAATGTATTTAGACATCTAGGAATATGTTGATATTCAATGTAATCAAAATAACGTTCCAAGAGGTGAATTCGCAAATACACCCGTAACAAAGTAGGACTTCGAATATTATAGACATTACTTAACTATAGTACTACAAGCTGCGAATCGAGTCGCACAACCAAATGATGAATTCTGAGCGAGATATCATCAACCAATAATTCAATAACAATGCTATACTCTACACTGTTTTTGGTCGCACGGCCGAGGCACACACCTCGTAAGGAAACAAGTTCATTTGTAGGGGCATAAATTGACCATGCAATGAAAGAAAGGTTCTGAGTACTATGGCTAGCGCCATCAGCAAAGCCTCCGACATCTGGAAATCAAACACAACATCACATAAGGGCAGAGACCAGATAACGACAAAAGAAAGCTATAGTAACACACAAGAAGTATGATACAATAAAAATACAAGTACTTGTGCACAGATGATTTTATGCATAGTACTTCTTCAAGTACAACCCATTCCTGGGCTCACTCAAAGGGATACCATCGTAATCTACTAACTCATAAGCTCCTTTTTCCAAAACTTGTTGAACGATATAAGGACCTCACCACATGGCTTCGAATTTCCCAGCTCCTAACATATATTGATCTTGTTCATAAAGAAGAACAAGATCACCTTCAGAGAAAATGCGAGGCTTGACATGATTGTCGTATTGGGCCTTGACACACTTTTTATGAGCTTCTATGACTAGGGTGGCATCACGTCGAGTTTCGTCTAATCATATAAGATACAATAGACATTCATCCTCAGCAGAAGTGTTGGGTAGGAGTTCAACAGCTAGTTTTAAAGAGGGTATCTCGCATTCAATCGGGAGAATGGCTTCCACACCATAGACTAACTGAAAAGGTGTAAACCCAGTAGCGGACTTGACGGATATCCGGTACGCCCACAATGTTGAAAACAACATTGTGTGCCAACTTGTTTTATGAATCCCTATCATTCGTCGGAGAATAGTTATGAGAACTTTGTTAATCTCTTCGACTTGTCCGTTGGCTTGTAGATAATAGGGCATTGAGTTATCATGGAAAAGACCCAACTTTTTAGTAAGTTCGGACATCATAAAATTCCTAAAGTGGCTACCGTGATCAGTGACAATATCTTGGGGAACACCAAAATGAGCTATGACGTGATTAAAAATGAATAATGTTGCAGTCTTTCAAGTGTTGTCGAATGTCGACATCGCCTTGGCCCATTTCGTAAAGTAATTAATGGCTACAATAATGTAACCATGCCCCCCAGCTGAGTGAGGGTGACATGTCATGAAATCGATGCCCCATTTCGCAAAAGGACCAACTGAGACCACAGGATGAAGAGGAGGGATATGTGACCGAATCTTATTATTATAGGTCTGGCAGGCATGGCATTTTTGAACAATGATGATGCAGTCGTTAAACAAAGAAGGCCAAAAATTCCCTGCTCGTAGGATCTTCTGGGAGGTAGCATACCCAGATATATGACCACCACATGCTCTAGAATGGCAGTCATTCAGAGCTTTCTTAGCTTCGTCTAACATTAGACAACGTCGAAAAATAGAGTCAATCCCTCGACGATAAAGAGTATCCCTGAGGATAATGTATTGACGAGCCTGATAGCATATGCAACGTCAGTTAGTACTAGAAAAAGTTGGTCGAAAAGTCTGGGTTTGGAGATATATAATGATATCCCCATACCAAAGATCATCAGTGCTAATAAGGAAAAGAGATTCATTGGGTAATGAATCAGCTGCTACAGTTTCTGTTGTAGAATGGGGAAAGTCGCATATCAACTCAACAAAAACTAAGGACTTCTTGGACTTGGCACGTTCGAATTCCAAGTCAAACTCCTGGAGGATCACAATCCATTTGGAGTATTTGCCCCCTAGCAATTGACGTGTCATAATTTGTTGCATAGGGTTGCAATGAAAAATCACCGTAGTCTTGCATGAGAGGATATAGTGTCGGAAGCATTGGATGGCTTGAACGACAACCAAGGCCAGTTTTTCAACATGTAAATACTTGATTTCAGTAGGCGTGAGACTTTGAATAAAGTAGTAGATAACATGTTCTTTGTTAGCATCATCCTCTTGAATGAGAACCATATGAATAGTGTACTCCGAGGCAACAAGATAAAGGAAATAATCACGACTGTAATCAGGGGGAAAGAGAAGCAAAGCATGTGTTAGGGATAATTTCAAATCTTAAAAAGCATTGTTGGCAATGGTATCCCAGACGAACTCTGAATCCTTCTTTAATAGCCACGTAAATCCACGAGTTATCTCGACGTAATTTGGGATAAAATGACGAAGAAAGTTTTCTTTCCTCTGCAAACTTTGCAACTGGAAAAGTGTAGAAGGAGGAGGGAGATTAAGGATCGCCTCAACCTTTATAGGATCCACCTGAATCCCTTGACACGAAATGATAAAACCTAGAAGATGGTTGGATTCCACACATAAAATGCACTTATGAGTATTCAAACGTATACAATAGAATCGACAGTGAATGAAAAGGGCTCGGAGGTGGGTTGGGTGATCGACTCTGCACATTGAATGAGTAGGTAAATCATCCAAATAGGGTTGAACGATATGCTTGATATCATGAAAAGCATAAGACATAGCGCGTTGAAAAGTTGCGCCAGCATTCTTGAGACTAAAAGGAAGTTTTCGATAGGAAAAAGTACCCCAAGTACAAATAAAAGTAGTCTTATGTTGATCCTCGGGAACAATGTTGATTTGATTATATACAAAGAAACCATCCATGAGAGAGAATATTTCACTGGCGGCGGAGTCATCAATAATCTGATCGATGAAAGGGGTAGGAAAGTTGTCTTTTGGACAAGATTTTTTGATATCCCTATAATCAACGCATACATGAATGGTACCTTGTTTCTTGTCAATCAGGACAAGATTGGAAATCCAGTCTGTGAGAGCCACCAGATAAATAAAGCCAGCTTTAAGAAGTTTCTCGACTTTGAGCTTTATAATAGTCGCTTTACGTGGGTGAACTAGACGAAGGCATTGCCAGACGGGTTTAGCATTGGGGTATGTCTTGATCTCATGTATCACAATCTCAGGGTCAATACCCAGAATTTCTCCAGATCTCCAGGCGAAGATGTCACAAAATTATTTGAAAAGGGATGTATAGGTGACTATTTCGTCAGGGGAACACGAAGCTCCAATATGGACATTTTCGACGATTCTAGGTTCGAAGGATATGTCAATGGGAATCGTGGGTGAGATATTTCTTAAGTTCCCTTCGGAAAACACATCTTATGCAGACTCGAGAATGGTCGAGATGATGGCAATGGTCAACGGGGTCGAAATCCGTTGGTAGTTCTAAAGAGTATGTTGCTCCAGAAAGAGGATGGAATGATGATGCCCATCATCCCAAGGGATGTCCTCCATGACGGACATGATCATCTTGTCAGTGGGAAAAATAACACGAAAAGGATCAGAAGACAACTCACCAAGAGAAGGGGTAGAAGGTGTTGCTGATTGAATGGACTGATAGCTGCATTCAATTGGACTTAACGAAATTTCGTCGCCAAAACGAAGATGATCTTTAGGGTCAAGTACTATCCAGGGGTCGTTAGATGTAGGAAGTTCATGAGGAAAGGTGGAAATCATGTTGATGGAAGAAACCGACGACTATGGAATATCGGGCGGTGGAATGGGGAAAGTACCCATTAACGAAGAGTCCTTGAGAAGGCCTACACCGACATTCTCATAACCCGATGGGGCTTTAGCGATAAACGATACATTTCCAGTACGGGTATCAGAATTGAAGAAGGCTAGTTGGTCAATGGTAACAACCTTTCCTTGATGAGGGAAACATACTACATAGAAAAGGGTCAACACAACTGCGTGCATGGAATTGATCCAGCTGCGGCCAAGTAGAAGATTATAATCAAGGGGAGCGTCAAAGACTTCCACTTCGAATTGGACCATTTTTCCTTCTAACGTGATGGGCAACGAAGGAAAAACACTGTAGGGTTTAAAATTGGAGCCATTAAAGGCTTTGAGAGTGTTCTGGGATTCATTCAAGGAAGGAGAGCCAATGGCTTTCCAACAAGCAAGAGACATGACACATGTCGAGGCACCCTCGTCGATGATGGTTCGACAAATTTCTTTGTCAGATAAAACCACTTGGATATGGAATGCAAGTTGAGGGGGTAACCTCGGAATATGATCTTCGAAGTCAAAGATTATTAAATTCATATCCGTCAGGTCAATTCCACCGATAGATTTCAACAGTGCCTTCCGTTGTGTAGGACAAGTTTGAAGGACTTCAAGGGATGACATCGCAGAAGGTGCTTGGGCCAGATCTTCAACAATGTTGTAGTTCTGGGCTGCACAAGCATGAGGATTGAAAGTTGATTTATGAATGACGCCCTTTGGGGGAGGTCGCAAAACTATGTCGAGTCTTGGTCGTTCGAGATGAAGAGGACTGTTAGTGGGTGGAGTCACAGGAGAAGGTTGTACCAAGGAAGGAGGTAAATCATCAACCTTCTCCTTAGAGGGAGAATAATCTTTGGCTCTAGTAGTGACTGCAATGTTGTTATGCTTAGAATCACCAGTACACATCAAAACATATGTTGTAGTAGAAGAGGAGGGTTGGTCATGAATGACCAACTGAGCCTGTTGTTGAGATGGGAAGGGTTGGGACAAAACAACCAGTGCAGGTGGTTTTATAGCTCATTGAAGGAACTTAGTGACCTCGGCACATCATGGAAAATCCTTCATGTAGTGATCATCAACACAGATAAGGCAACGATATCGTGGTTTGTGCTTATCCCGATCATCAACACGGGTAGTTTTGGTTTTCTCTACTTGAGAATTATTTTTTCCCTCCTTATTCTTACCTCTCCCCTTTTTAGATTTGTTTTTACCGACTGGGGTAGATTGGACTACATTTACCTCACAAGTCTTGCCAGTGGGAGGGGTAGGAGACAGAGCATTTTGAACATTAGAAGAATCAAATTTGGGGTTTGTGCTTGAGGCGGAATGTGGCTGGGCCTGGGTAGAGCCAATCATACCGTCAGCTGCATGCGAGGCAGATGGAGTAGTTGAAGTGCTGGAATTATTAGGATGAGGTAAGTCAGGTAGTAAATTGTAAAGAGTTCCCATTTGTGAATAAACGAGGTCAAGATATTGAACACGACTTATAGCCTACTCTTCCATGACTACGCCACCCATGGCAATGTCCTTACCGATGTCGTTCACAAATGATTTTGTGAACCACTCTACCAGCAACTGATCAGGGAGCTCATGTTTAATGAGATGTTGTCTCCTTTGCCACTCATGGATGTGATCAGAAATATGAGTGACTTTGTTATGTTTGAAGGAAGTCAGAATCTCAGTTCCCGTGTCATAATGGATTGATAACTGGTAATGCATAAGGAAAGCCATAGATAGGGTGTTGAAGTCAGAGAAGAAACCTCGTGGCAATTCAATATATCACTTCACAGCAGAAACGGTAAGGGTTCATTGAAAAAGATGTAAATGAATAGAGTCATCCATCAACGAGTTGGATGAACACCATAGGTGAAAAGTCATAATGTGATTGTTGGGCTCCTCTCTTGCTTTGCCGTCGAATTTAGGAATGTTCGATGGAAGCTTGGTTGGTATAACAGGCCATTGGGGAGAGTGACGAATAGGATCATTTAAAATCCTTGACAAATATGGAATATCCAAAGTGGCGAGAAAACGTAATTGTCGATTCACCTACGGGTACTAGTGGCTTTGGGGAGGAAGCCCTGTCGACAAACCAGTAGGACCATAAGCAGTCTGCATATAATGTGAAGACCCAAGCATATTCGGTGGTGGTTGGAGAGGATAGTAGCTTATAGGAGTATATCCTAGAACAGGGGCTTGAGTTTGAGAATTCGCCCCCCAAATGGGATTGAATGAACCTGGATATGGTTGGCCCATACTAGGGGGTGTTACTGACACAGCTGGAAACTGCTGCCCCCCAGTCGTTTGAGGAGGATTTTGTATCAATTGATTCCAATACTGGGCCAAGGATGGAGGTATGTTTTTCCCATAAGGTGGGGTTGGTCCTCCCATCGAAGGTGGTGTTCCAATTGGGGGAAATATTCCAATTGGGATGTGCCCACTAAGAGGGGGTTGTTTCATACCACCTTGGTGAAATTGTCCACCAACCATAAACTGATAATTTGGAGTGAATGATGGAATAGTGCCATTAGGATTAGGATTTCCAATAGAAGACAAAGAAGGTCCTCCAAAAGGAAATTGAGGGAGTGTTGGAACAAAACTGGGAAGAAAGTGCCTAGAAGAAGAAGGACCACCAGGAGAGCCAGATGGAGTTTGCGCAAGAGTAGGACTAGAAGCATTCAATGCATGGTATCCAGGTGGTAGTGTCAGAGCGACGTTGGGCATTCGTGACGTGCTGATGGGAGCAAGACTAACTGCAGGAAACCCGGTTGGAACACTCAAAGTAGCTGTGATATGGGCCATTTTGGCAGGGACGGTAAAATGATAAGTGATAGTCACCAGTACTGTCTTTGTACTAGAGATATCAAAAATCATAGGTGGGTTGATTTCGGAAATCACAGGTGAACCTGGACCAAAAAGGTCCCGTCGAAAAACGCCCATAGACCAAAAAGGATCTTGGTCCCCAGGCCCAGACAGAGATCCAGAATATACAACAATTAAGTCTCCAGAAGAGTTTTCTCACATAAAACATCTCTTAGAATCGGGGTGAATTCGAAATTCCTCTCGAGTATTTGTAATTCGAAAATGTTCTAGAGAGTCATTTCGTTCCACTTGTGCTGTGGTGATGACTGTGACTTCACTTTTCCGAGGAGAGCCCTCAGGTGTACTGGTAGGCAAGGGTTGAGAACCTTCTAGATGCTCTAGAGATAAACCCTGCATTCTACATGAATGACACAGAGGAGCTATTGTAAACAAGTGACAAACTTTGTGAAGAAAATCCTATGCTCAACTTCCAAAAACAAACAACATGCACTAGTAAACAAAATCTAGGAAGTAACACCAAACAAACAAGACCTTCTAATTGTGAAGAAACTAGTTGGTGATGAAATCCAATGTTGCAACAATGAGACAAGAAGGGGCTAGGCTAGAGTGGAAAAGTTACACTGATGACCTTCTTAACAAACTTACACCCTAGTGCAAGCTCCCACACATAATCTTGGGTATACCCTCCAAGGAGCCCGAGTGAGTGTGGTCAACGTCAATTCCAGGTACCATGAAGACTTTCCCCTTCATAGTCACCTCATGTAAGAACCTAGAGAGATAGGCCACTAAGGTCACCACCAATAACAATAAATCCTGGGGGGACAGTCGACAGTCCAATCCACACACAAGGGAGGGTAACTAGCCCGAAATCAACTCAAAAGGCTTCCACTCATCATTGAGGGTATACCTCTGAGTGATCCCCGTAATACGTGCAATCTCTACACTGATATCAACAAAGCAGGGTGAGTAACTCTACCAATATCAATGTGACCTCATGCTTGACCCTTGTGTGAGAAGGGCTTCCCAGGACAGGATGTTGCAAATGGAATTTAACACTCCCTAACACAAGATGCTATTGTGTGTTTTGTTCTTTTGGAGAGTGTATCTCTCTTCCTAGTCCAAAGCACTAGCCGAACCAAATGTTGGTGTAATAGAGCCCTAGAAAAGAGTTACTAGATAAATTTTACAATTGCGCAATGTTATTAAGAGTTGTTGTTTACTCAAAGGAAACGGAGGTGAAACTTATGTTGTATGACTCTGACCCAACTATGCATGGATGAGAATGAAATGTATCACTTTTCGTTCAATGAATCCTATGTATGGGAGGGAGAGAGAAGTTTTCCAGATCAACCTGAAACTACAATACAATTTCCTTTAAAATGCAAATGCAACAAATCACACATCAATAACAATTCTCTATTGCTTCTTTTTCAATAAGTTCAACAATTTATTTTCAATGTTTTTCGAAAACAAAAATGATTTTTTTGAAAGAAAAACTTTTGTTCACTTTTCAAAAAGGACCCACACCATGATAGTGAGAGTACTGAAAATAAAAAACCAATGAACAAGAAATGACAAAAACCCAATCCACCCTTTCAATGAAAACAAAAATAAAAAGCAAACTAATATAGTCTTTTCAATCGCATAAGAAAAGTGATCTTTCAAACAATAAGCAAATGATAAAGACCAAGAAACTCAAATTTCAACCGATCAATGGTTCTTAACTAATCAAATAGACTGAGGTTCCAAAATCAGAGAGTATGGTTTTGCCAAGAAAAGTCAAGAAACGAAAGTCAAGACATAAGTGACAAGAAAATCCTTTGAAATCCTAAGACTATTCATGCACAAAAATGAAGACAAGAAAGACACCAATCAATGGTCCAAGAAACTCTTATGAGGCACCTAGACTAATTTGGGCAGTTGAGTATGCCACAACTCAAATCCAAAATTTTAAAAAAATGAGTTCGCAGGCTAGAAATACTACATAGTGCGAGAATTAGGAATTCTCGTAGGTGACCCTTGAGCAAAGTGCGAGAACCTCGCACTGAACCTAAAGGCAGAGTGCTAACTCTATAGATTCTCACAGGCTATAGTGAAGTGCAGTGCGAGAACCTCTAAAACTAGTCATTTTTTTTGAAAATGAAACAAAATTTGAAATGGCTTCTGGACCTAAAGGGTCTATCAGGATATCCTGAAGACTCAGAGATTGATAGGAAAGAAGAAAATTAAAACAAGAGAAAATGGCCATGGAAAAACACCTAAAGCCGCAAAGAAAATGGGATGTTCCTCAGTTGAGTCGCCAATTTTTTTATTGGACTAATTAGTAGGTGTGGACACTAACAGATCTCCCTAGATCAACCTGGATCTAGAACAAAATAGGACAGGACATGACTCTTTCCCTAAGTTTTGACCATTGAATAAGCTAGTAGTAATGACCAAGTAACGTACCTTAATATCGCTTCCTAGGTTCTTTGTTGCTCCTGCTTCGCTCCAGTTCTCTCGTGAGGTCAAGACAAATACAACACAAACCAACCAAAGTGAAGATAGCACAATATATTCAATAGTCAACTTATGTGTATGATCAAGGAATTACACAATAAAGTGAGAATAGATATATGGGAAAGGGGCATTCCAATGTATCATATTGATTGAAAGTAAAGATTACAACCTGATTGCCTTGATGTCGCAAGCTTCCTTTTAATGGCTCTTGGCTCCAACACACACACTTGCTCAATCCTTGCATGAAGAAGATCAAATCCTCTTGGTAGACTTGTTAAAGTCTCCAAGCTACTGTTCAAGCTAAGTCCTTCACACAATTCTTTCAGCAATTCTCCAATGAATCTTGCTTAACCTTTTCCATGAGAATTCCCTCAATATATAGGAGATAATGAGTTAGTTTCTTGGATAAGAATGATCCCACAATATCAGGGAATCTAGTACAAGGATAACCATTCGAATGCCAACCTATCCTTCTAGAAGATTCCCTTCTAGAAACATCGAGAATTCATCTTTTTCCATGCTTTAGGAAGAGTTCGCACCCTAGCTATTCAACACAGTGCGAGAAGTTCGCACCCTGTCTTAAGGAAGCCTGTGAGAATCAGGCATTCTCGCACCCAAATATATTAGCAGCCTGCGAACCTTCTTCAAATAATGAGTTTTTTGGGAAGAGATGAAGGTAACTTTTCTCAAGAGAAAGTTCTTATGAAGAGCCTGAGTACACCATCATCAATACATCATCACGACGACCAAAATCATGGGTATAAGAGAGGAGTGGAGAGAGAGAGAGCAAGATGTGTTGGGAACAAAGAAGGTGATATAGAGAGGGGGAAGGGATGGAGGGAGAGACAGAGAAAGAAAGGAAAGCAAAGGAGAGAGAGGGAGGGAGAGGGATAGTGGGAATGGAGGAGGGGGAGAAAGGTATAGAGAGAGATAAAGGAATGGAGGTAAGGAGATATATAGAGAGAGATATAGGAGAGGATATAGGAGAGAGTCGAGGGTGAAAGAGGTTAGAGAGAGAAAGGGGATATAGAGAGAGGGTATGGGGGAGAGGGGTTTATTAATATAAATGGGAGGGGTATAGTGACATAGAGGTGTGTCTGAGATAGAGAGATGGGTGGGGAGAGAAAATGGAATATCGGG
>SNQJ01S0106051.1:27741-46639 GCA_010110895.2 Picea sitchensis | reverse complement strand
GGGAGATAGAGAGAGGTGTTCATTTTTCAATAAGCAAGGTTAATCATGAATTTCATTTCATTTTAACACTTCACTTAACCATAACCAATAATTTTGCAGCAACCAAGATCACAAGAAGAAACACCATACACAAGAACACAATAAGTATCCTCAGAAACCCTTCTCAACAAGGGAAGAAAACCCAACCGAAATCCTTTGTTATATTCTTCAAGAGAAATATCTTCACCACCAATAAAACCTAGCACACAAGAGGGTGCTCAAACCCTAGAATACTAGTGCTCAATAGAGGTGCACACTTTTCTGAAGCTGTACTTGCTAAAATTTCCAAACTCGCATGAAGGATATGATTCCTCAATGGGGAATTTAACTTTACTTATACTAGACTGAACCTGTCAACATAAGTGTCTATTGGCACAATAGGGCCAACCTGACTAGCTCACAATATAATTAATATTAACTAGATTAATTATCTTTTACATTAATTACCAGTCACATTAAGGTGGGGATGACCTGTAGCCTTTACATTAAAATTAGGGTTACAGGAAGATCCGACTCTTGAACAATATAGAAAGGGATATTATACACCCACTAGTGCTCATCCACTAGGGGCACATCCATAGGGATGTCCATATCTCTAACTCACTGTTTTACACAGAAGAACCACTTATTCACTAGTGCTCATCCACTAGGATCATGTTCGCATGTGCTCGTCCACCGGCACATCCACTCAACAGATCTTCTTTCCCACTACATTACACATGAGATTCATTTGCATTTTCTCGTCAACTCTTCTTCTCAGAGGAGGCTATTACATCATATTCATTTTTTTTCTCATGATGATGCACCCATCACTTTGGGATTTCACACGTTCACCTTGTTCTCAGCCATAGGAGGTTCAACTCTATAGATATCCTTTCTCGCTATGTTACACAGGAGAATCATCTGGATTTCTTCTCAAATATCTATAAGGAGGAGGTCATCTCTACGTTCCATCTCTGTCTCGGATAGGAACCACACACTCCTCTCAAGGGATTTCTCTCAGGTTTGTAAGATGGAGAATGTCTCACATAGCTGCAATGACCAACATCTCTCAGGTTTGTAAGCTAGAGAATGTATAACATAGCTACAATCATCAAAACTCCCTCTCATCTAGGGAGGCATTCTTAATCATTCAAATTATCACATGGATGTACTTTGAAATTTATCTTGGCTATAGTCATCAACACTCCCTCTCAACTAGGGAGGTATTATTCACCATGTTAATTTGATGAAGATGTATGCACTTTGCTCATGTATGGGAAGGTACTGGTTGTGTACTATTTTCCTCTACATCATATCTATGATATAATGATGTTTTATATCAACATGCTTCAATCTATCATGAAACACTTGGTTCTCAAAGAGATTTACACATAGCTCTTGGTTATCATCATAGGATCCATCTCATGGTCATGTAAATCTATCAGAAGCTTGTGAATCCATATGGATTTTTTCATTTGATGTTACATAATCTACTTCTGTGGTACTCAAGGCCACAGAGTTTTGTTTACTATTGCATCAAGAAATCATGGAAAACTTCATGGTAAGGAAACAACCGTATTTTCAATTTCGGTCCACTGTACACTTTGATAAATTTGTATCGGTATATCCTGCAAACTCAAATTCACATTGGAGGCATATCTCAGGCCATATCCAACTGTGCCTCATATTTATCTCAACAGATGCTTTACTACTATCTAGTGAGTCTATCTCGGATGACTCATGGATTGAATAGGTACTTTCACTGCATAGCATGAATCAGGTTTGTTGTTAACTAGATACATCAATGATCCAATCAGCTATGGATCAATATTGTCTGAATCATAATCATTCATTTTCTTCAAATCCATCACAGTGGTTATGCATTCTATCATACTAAACTTCTTTTAATATTCATGCTATATGTTTTCCTTGTTTTAGGAAAAATATCATTGGTCCTCTGTCATACTTATTATTTTAAGAAGTGGTGCATCATACTCATATCCTTCATCTAGAATTTAGGAGTCAAATATTACTTGTATCCAACAACAAGGATTTCTAAATAAGTCATCAAAATCAGGCTCTCATCACCAACACTGTAATAATATAGGTTTGGATCAACAACACTCTTGTTGAAACCAAAACTCATCAAGAATCCATCCATCTAATATAGTTTCCAACTCATGGATAGTAGTACACATGGAAGTGTATCAAGTTTACTGGATCAATTGTTTTATCATAAAAAACTCCCTCTGTTTGTGGGAAACTTCTAGCTATACATCTCACTTTTTATTTCTCGACACTTCTATCAACTGGATGCTTGATCTTTATAGATCCACTTGGAAGTCATCACAGACTTCCCTTCTAGTCTCTTAACAATATATTCTACATCATTATTTTAAGATATATTGGTTTTTTTATGTTATGGCATATTTTCATACATGTTCTATTGTTGCTTCTCCAATGAAGTGGATCATGACTGGAGGATAGTTTTGAAAATTCTTTTTCTTTCTCAAGGTGTCCCTTGAGGGACTTGTATGTCTCTTTGTCTTCTAACAAAGTTTTTTAGATCCTGGGAATGTCTTTTATGCCCCATTGTAATATCTCTGGTTATATCAACTATTGCAGTTAGAATAATGTTTGTCTCCCTTTGAACTAATGAAGGGGGAGAAGGTATTGTCTCATTGTCAATATCCATCTAAGATTCACTGGGTTTGTTTGAATGGGTATCTCTTCTTTAAGGAAAAAATATCTACTTGTCTCGCATAATAATAAATAAAATATGTTTTGGACTCCCGTACCAAGGATAATGGTCCAAGTCCTTGAGGGATCCCATACTAGGGATAATATCCTTCATTCATTTAAAAATGAAATCAACTATAAAATTAGAGATCAATTTGATTTACCTGGTTTGTAGTCATGCTTTTATAGGAGGTATTTCTCCTCTCTCCTATATTCATTATTTTGAGGTGGATATGGATCAATGTCAATGCTAGAAGCATATTATATTCCCTTCTTCTTGTTGTATAACTTCTTGCATAGTGTCCATATTTGTCACATCTGAAGCACTGAATTTCTGAAACATCTCTTCTTTGATAACCTAGATTTGATGAAGACTTTTCATATTTGAATGTTTGTCTGAAATTTATTTTGAATTTTCCTCTTTTCTTTGTATGAAGTGAAAGAGCATGATTTTCTTCTGATACTACTACATATTGAAAAATTTGCGATGACCACTTGCAACAAAAGTACTCTTTCGTTGCAACATGCAAGAGAAAAAGTTCAATTTTTCTAAATCCACCCCATATTCGTCACTATATTGATGCATGTACTTTGAATAAATTAATATGTTCAATTTTCATCACAAGAGATATGCATGTAGTTGGTTTAAATTAATATTGTCAACATTCGCCTCAACTTAACGTTAAAAATGACAAATAAATACGTAAAAAAAAAGGAATATTTTAGGTCACGGTCGTCGCAATTCTGACGATTGTGACCTAAAATTGGAGTATAAATATTTGACGATTTAAAGATGTTGCGACAATAGTGCTATAACAACAACTGTTCCGAAAGGGTATTTTTGTGCAGAAGAATGTCGCAGAATGTTGTTAGAGGCAGGAAAAAAAGTAAAGTGAGTGAAAAGGGTAATGGTAGATGTTATTTCTGTTGTAAAATATGTTTCCTCATACGTACTGTAAAAAATTTAATAACAATAGCTACAAAACATTGTAGGAAATATGGGCACATTGATGGCGGATTGAATGAATATCGTCCCATGGTAATTAGCTATATATTCATTATCTTTTTCATTTTGTCAATTTTATATAAAATTATATATATATATATATATATATATATATATATATATATATATATATATATATATATATATATATATATATATATATATATATGTACATATATTGTTTGAAATTTTATTTATAGTATACACTAATTTTTGTTATGATTGTTTATGTAATTATAAAGTTAAGAGTTTCCCACTCTAACTTTTCATAGAATATTGTAGCAAGTATTAGTAGAAATGATATTTATACAATTTGAGGAACATCATCATGACCAAGTAAATGAGGATCTCATGGAATAAGATGATGGGACAAATCAGAGTTAATGATCACATGGAATAAGATGATGGGGCCAAATCAAATGATCAAGATTTGTTTTTGAAATTTTGGATGAGGATGGGGGAAAATGTTGAGCTGTTATGATGAACTTCTATTAGAAAAGGCAAATAAAATAGCGTTATGAAGGATCAGAAGAGAAAATAATTTGTGAGTTATGAACCTCTATTCTCACCATGCTACATTTCTTCTAAAAATTGTGAACTTAAAGGTTATGAACTAATTTGCTTCGAACACTTGTACTTGTTATATATACAAAAGGTATGTAATATGTTTCATCTCATGTGTATACATAAATGTTGATTTTTCCTCTATTTGTTTTAGTGTTAATTAATTTTGTAAAATAAGAATGCAATTTTTCTGATTAATATTCTTACATTAACTAGTTATTTTTTATGTTTTTTTTTTTTTTTTTTTTT
Organism: Picea sitchensis; assembly: GCA_010110895.2. Lineage (NCBI taxonomy): Eukaryota > Viridiplantae > Streptophyta > Pinopsida > Pinales > Pinaceae > Picea > Picea sitchensis. The sequence goes on along the minus strand of SNQJ01S0106051.1, from coordinate 42,060 downwards.
TTTTTTTTTTTTTTTTTTTTTTTTTTTTTTTACCATCGTCAAATATTTTACCAAGGTTTGCATGCCATTATGAAAAACAATGGAATGGATTATCAAACTATAGATTGCATGTCCTAATGACCATAGTATATATTATAGACAACATGCTTCAATGAAGTCTCTGCAATGTCTTATCGAGTAGATATTGAGAACACGATCAAGTAACAAAAGGAGTTTGCCTCTAAAAGGTTCTTCATAATATTCCATAATTCCATGTTTGCAATGATAGTTTAGGTGTGAAAGCATAAAACAATTTATGAATTACCATTCACGTAAAAGAAGTGGAGATGGTTTTCTTCAAATCCCTGTCGATGGTTCTACATTTAACGAAATTGAGGGAAAATGGGCATAATTCAAAGATGAACCTAAATAATTAGAGCTCATTGTAGGCTGACAGTGTTAGTCCATTTAGAGAGCTTAGGTATATTTATTGATTATTGGCCCTATGTTTTATTTATCAACAATAGCATTTCCTCCCTTGGATTTCAATAAAGAGGGTACATAATGTTGACAATGGTTGTTAAAGAGGTATTTGTTTACATTAATTTTTTAGATTTAACATTTTCATTTGTGTTTCAATTTTTGCATAATATCTTGTTTATTTATTTAATTATATATTACATGATATCATTCTATAGTAATTATGTGTAATTTCAAAACAATTGAGTAAGTACCAGGTTAAAATATATGAATGTATATAATGAGTCTATCTTATCCATGAGGATACTAAAGTTATGAAAGCTTGGCATCACAATGTATGACATATGTAAACCAATGGGGAGAAGAAATTCGAATTCAAAACTAGGAATACTTTTATGGAAAATTCATGATGCCCCAGGTATAACACATTTTGTGGTATGTAGCATTCTAATATTAATCTTTAATACTATATAATATTTTTAATGTTATCATGGTGCATGTTTAATTTTTTAAATAATCTCATCAGTATAATTGACATTAATCCATTTTTTTTGCAGGTCTTTAAACAAAGGGTAAATTTTTCATGTCCAATTTGCTTGGCCCTAAGATGAAGTATCATCATTCTAAAATTTTAGGAAAGATGGTGTTCGATGATTATAGGCACCTTCTTCCTAAGAACCATGGGTATTGTACTCTGAAACATCTTTTCAATAGGAAAGAAGAGACTAATTTAAAAAACCACAATAGGTGACACCTCACCTATGGAGGTTTAAATATAATAGAAATCGTCAAGATACTCAATTTCATAATGTATCATAGATCATGTAATGTTTTGGAATATTTTATTTTAATCCATTGAATTTATTTTACCATATTTGATAGTATTTTTGTGATTTTGTATTCTTCAAAAGAGGAATTTACCGAAATCACATCATGAAGGTGTTAATAATGGGTTTCAACGAGGAATGAAATCTTATCTCCCTCAACTCATGTGGTTTCCCTAGTATGAGGAGATAAAATATCTCATTTGTTTGATACAATTCAAATAAGGAAGAATGTGACTGAAAAGTTATGGTGAATCATAGATGGCAGGATGGATAAAGAAACAATTGTCAAACTTTTTACTAGCGACATTTAGGAAGCCAATCATACAATGTGAATTGTGATTCGATATTCAAATAGATGAGATGGAGTACTAGACCAAAATAGCCTTCCATGGTTATTAACAAAACAACAAAGCAATGATGTAAAAAGAGGTCATTCAAAGAATTCTACAAATTTCCCATGGGTTTTTCTTCAAACATAAAAATATCTCTTAACAAAGAAAGGTGATTTTGGTGGGGTAAAGCACATGATTGGCATACTATTCATTAGGTAAATAATTTTTTGAGTATATATATTTATATATATATTGTGCTTATAGATCTTTTATTTATTTTTATTTTCTTGTCTACTTTGAATTTGAAACAAATAGTGATTCATTTTGTTGTTACAATATGTTTTACCACTATCTCTCCCAAACAGCTTTGACAACAACGTCAAACAAGGTATATATATGATCTTAAATACATGGGAGTTAAGATGTAGTTTTGATTTATAAGAAAATGTTCTTTAAATTATTGTTGTACTTAATGACCTTAGATGTTTTACTTATAATGTAATATATTATATTATATTATATTTGAAACATGCTATTTTCTTATGTCATGATCTCATGTAGATGGTTGTCATTGAAAGAAATCCATGAAGATGATATAAAGAGTATTGGAAGAGAAATTCCTCGTCTAATGTGAAATGAAAAGTATATACCTCCTACATTTTCAATGCACATATATGAACCCCACTACACCTCATACACCAAGTTGCTTGAAAGGGGAATTTAGAGATTTGTGGACTGTTCACACAAGGTCAATAATAACTGGATGGTGGAGGCACTGCTTGGGAAATCATTGAAGGCATTGTGGTTGAATAAGAGCACATCTTGAGGTTTCTATGGTAGAGGGATATATGGAATATCAATCCATATTCTTATATTAGTCACTATTTTCTTGTGTCTTGATCTCATGTAGATGGTTGTCATTGAAAGAAATCCATGAAGATGATATAAAGTATTGGAAGAGAGAAATTCCTCGTCTAATGTGTGAAATGAAAAAGTATATACCTCCTACATTTTTCAATGCATATGAACACTACCTCATACACCAAGTTGAGGAAATTTAAATTTGTGGACCTGTTCACACAAGGTCAATGTGGATGGTGGAGAGGCACCTGAAATCATTGAAGGCATTGGTTAGACAAAGAGCACATCTTGAGGTTTCTATGGCAGAGGGATATATGGAATATCAATCCATGATGTATATTAGTCAATATCTTCCTAAATTAGCAGCCCCAACTATGCATGTAGTGGATTGCATTTAGGATGTGAACTCCATCAAAAAATTTGAAGATAAGGAGCATCTATTGGGGAAAGGTAGAATGAAAAAAATGCGACATAATATATTAATAATTGTGAATATTTATATTAATAATACATATAAATTTTCATTTTTTTTGTATATGATCATACTCATTAATATATTAATATAATTTATTTCATAAATTATAAATATTTATAATTAACTGCATATTGTACATTATAACTAATATCTAATATTGGTGAATTATGTTTTTTTTATTCAGTTTCTCAAGAGTGGGATGCACTACATTTATACATTGAAAATAATCTTGACTAGATGAATGTATGGATTGAAAGATGTAAACAACATAATGGAGGTAGGTTATCATGGAAACAAATGTCTGAATTGGTTAGAGAAGCTCATCATAATGGAGATGCCAATGTTACGTAGAGGGAAATTGATCTAGCATATGGTTTGAAAGATGGACAGATAAGAAAATTCACCCATTTTATTCAGTTATTTTATATTATATTAATGTGACTACATGTGTACTGTATTTTTCAAATACTTTCGAAGTTATATAAATATATGTTAATTTATTAATTGAAAATGCATCTTTTACATATCGGACATATTGCAGTTGAAACACCACAAGGCTATGTGGTGCAATGGTCATAAATTTTTCATCAAACAATTGGTTGAAACCAGGAAATTTTTTGATAGTGGGATAACCGCAGTATTCCGGGTCACTAATGTTTCCTCTAGGAGTGAAATACATCCTCGGGAATCTGAAAATAGATACTATGGGTATTTAAACCTATACTTGAGTGTGACTTTAATTCCTTCAAATTAGTTTTGTTCGATATCAAATGGTATCAGTTACAAACTCATGAACGTGATGAGGAAAGAACTTTTATTCAACATGCCAATGAATTTCCAATGATTAAAACAATGGTGTTTAAAAGAGGACATGATCGCTATGTTTTTCCAAGACAATATGAACAGGTCTTTTACTCAAATGTTCCAAGTGAAAGGGATTGGTCATTTGTTGTTAGATATTATCCAAGAGGAAGGCCAATTAAGTATACTCATTTACATGAAGAATATGATATTGAAGATCAAGAAGATGATTCGACAGATCATAAAAAGTCGAAAGATCATGGAGGATCGACAGATGAAGAAGACAAAGAAGATAATGATCCAGGCATAGGAGACAATATTGAAATTCTTGATGATGATGTCGATGAAAATATGCTCGAAAATGACATTGATGATGATGATGATATCATAAATCCTTTCAACATCGTTTCAGAACCGAATGATGATACAAATGTCAAGTTCAATGAAGAAGATCAAGATAGAGAATAAAGATGATTACACAGATGTTGAGCTTGGACTAGGCATGTGACTATATAATATTTTAATTTGTATGAATTATTCTCTTAAAATAATTTACTTTTAATGTCATGGGTTAATTACATGTTTTTAATTTTTATGCGATGTTTTTATATCCTAGGTTACAAGTTGTTTAATTATTATTTGAAACTTGAAAATAGTTGCCAATATACTAAAGTACGTGGTAGACTAAAAATATCATTTAAAAACACATAATTTCATGTACTTTCATTAATTTTTGTTTTTGTAGTTTCTATGCATGAATCTTAATAGGAAGCTGCTTTCGATTATTTTCTATTTTGTAGATTGGGTTTTTTGGATCAATTGACAGTGATGTGAGCTAGAGGGGAGGGACCATGTGATCTTCCACCTTCACGTGGCTGGCCTTGTTCAGTGGAGGATAAATTATTCTTGAAACCAAGAGAAGATCTTTCATTTTTATACCATCATGATCGTATAATATTTGATCAATATTGTTACCTATTTGAATCTTCTTAGAATTGAGATCCGTTACATAGTCATTGAAAAAAGACAAAAGACTTATGTAGAAGATATTAATTTGGTCTTTGTGTGGGATATTTTATGCCATTAGTATGTTTTGTACACAAATAATAGATCTTGGGGACTACACCATGGTCAATGAACGAGGAACGAGGAACAAGGAATGAGGAACAAGGAATGAGGAAAGAGGAATTATGAACAAGGAACAAGGAAGGAGGAATGAAAATTGTATGAGGACTAGACACCGACAACAGTGACCTGCGAATGGGGCCAACGTTGAAATTTTTTCAAATAGTTTCTGTATGCAATGAAATTTGTCATTGATAGACTATTAGCATGCCTTAACAATATGGGAGGGTTTCTGGACTCAAATTTGAGTGACACACCTACTTTGTTCCATCATAAATTCATCATGTAAACCATAAAACTTAATTTTCTTTCAAAGTACCCAATTTGGTTGATGCAAGTTTAAGGATTTCGCCATTCTTTCTTCATTTTTCTTTCAGGTTCTACATTAATGTATATACAATGTATCTGCATCATAGTTGTGATGAAAAATCCCTCTATTTGATTGATTTCTTAATCAACACCATCAAGATACTAGAGATGGGCAACAATGACATGTGAATGGGGACAACATTGAAATGTTTTCAAACTATATTTGTATGCATTGAAATTTGACTTGGATAGACTATTCGCATGCTTTAACGATATGGGAGGGATTCTAGACTCAAATTTGACTGACACACCCACTTTCTTCCATCATCAATTCATCATGGAAACCATAAACCCTATTTTTTATATGTTCTAGTAGATATATTAATGATTCCAAGTTTCATATTTATATTTGACTGAAGGTCCAACTAGCTTGTAAAGTATCAAATTGATATTTCAATTTGATAAACCAAATATCAAATGAATCCAAGCATCATTTGATATCGTCGCAAGACATACGAATGTAAATAATCTTGTGATGAATTTTCTATACTATCGATGAAAAACATTCGTCGATAGTATAGCTAATTCGTCGCAAGAATATTGTGTCTAATTTGAATGGTGTTACATAGTTTTCAAGGAGTGTAGGGATTATATAATGGTGCAATGTAGTGTATTATATAAGAGAAATCTCGATGCCAAACCTCAAAATGGATAGTACCATATCTTGTTCATAAGACAAATATTCTTGGTATGTTTCCTTTGTGGATATGGTGGTTCAAGCCCTCAGTACACATGATTCCTTACAATGAAATGTAATAATTTTACTATTTAATAATAGTGTTATGTCAACCATGGTTAAGGAAAGAACTTAAGGTTTTTAGGTCCTATTTAAATCTTCTTAGAATTGAGATTTGTTACAAAGTCGTTGAAAAAAGACAAAAGACTTATGTAGGAGATATTAATTTGGTCTTTGTGTGGGACATTTTATGCCATTAGTATGTTTTTTACAAAAATAATGGATCTTGGGGACTAAACCATGGTCAAGGAACAACGAATGAGTAACAAGGAATGAGGAATGAAAATTGTACAAGGACTAGAAACCGGTAACAGTGACCTATGAATGGGGCCAATGTTGAAAGTTTTTCAAACAGTTTATGTATACTGATGTAGGAGCATCATCAACCATCAAGTGAGCCAGCATGGAGTGGGAAAAAACTGGACAAGCCAACACCAATTTTGAAAATACTTTGGGATTGTTGCGCAAGACTTAATCAAGCCATTTATGAAGGTGCATTGTATATTGTATTGGACCTTGAGCCTTTAAGCTCTCGTCCTTTGGTAGATAGGAGGCATTTAATCTAGTTAATGCTGGTAGATAGGATTTTAAGTCTAGATTTGATAGTTTAGAGTTCGAGAGGGAAAACAGATATAGATACCCTCACTTGTACATTGTAATATTATTCATTTAGGAGCAAGAAGAGAAGAGCAAGTAGAGAACTGTGTAAAGAACATCCATGTACAGATATTGAATTAATAGAATAAATCTTTGATTCAAATCCATGTTTATGTGTCTATTCTCTGTGTATTGATGTTATGCTCATGAATATTTGCTTCCTGTCATACATGTGCTTTTATATGCTATGTATGTGATTTCATGGTTAAACAGAAATCTGAGAGGATGAATGAATGAGCTTCAATTTTTTCTCTAAGTGAGCCAGAAGATTCCTGCAAGGAGTGCAATCGGATTTGTCCGCAAGGAGTGCGTTGACAGAAGGGTTCACTTAGAGGTAGCTTTTGTTCTCATTTCCTCGAGAGTGCAGATAGGCACAGTGCTGTGCAAGGAGTGCGTAGGCCAAGAGAAGTCTCAGCATCGTGATTCTGAGCAAAGTATTGTAAGACTACTGCTACATGAGTGCGCAGGGTCAAAGGACTTCAACACTTAGATAAGGTTGAAGATTTTCTGCAAGGAGTTCGTGCAAAATTCCCTGTAGGGAATTGAAAATTAAAAGGAAGCTCAGGAGGAGTAGGCCTTTGAACTTATCGAAGGATAAGTGTAGAGAAGTTGTCATTGAACATTCGAGAAAAGTGTCGCAGGTTGGCGAGCGAGCAACTGAGTCTCATGGAGAGACACTTCTTTATTTCGCATAATCTTCAAGGGGAGAACAAATGGATGAAATCTTTGGAAAATATTTCACGATGTTTTGAGAGCCATTGGATCTCCCAGAAGTGCAAGGCAGTTAGAGCACAAGCGTGGAGAGGATTCAAAGCTCAGGAGGGGCAGCGTCGTTGATCCAAGTCGGTCAGGGTCGTTGGATTGTTCACGAGATTTCCCATTAGGACCTCATGAGGAAAGTATCCTAAGTTTGGTAAGGAGAGTCGCGAGCTTGCAAGGAAAAAGATCTCGACTACTCCGAGGATAGTGTGGATCCACAGGAGTTGTCAAGTGGATAGGTGGCACCTCGCATCTCATGAGCTCGCAGGGGGAGAGCCCAAGCATTGGGCACTCTGAGTCATGAGGACGCGAGGCACGAGAAGGAGATAATCATTGGATCTGGATTACGGGAGGACCGTTGTATCTGCACGTGGGATCGTACATTAGAGCCTCGCAAGAAAAGGCTCAAGAACTTGATCTCGTGAGGAGAAAATCTACGAGGGAGCGAGGGAGCGAGTTTCGACATCTCGAACCGTGGGAGTCAACGAGAAAGTTATTTAACCTCGCGAGTAGCGAATTCACGAGGGAGCGAGGTCATGATAGCGTGAAAGTCTTGAGAGAAGTGACGGGTGTGGATGAGTCAAGTCACATGTGTGCATCAGAGTTTCGGTACCTCGGGTATCGGAGGTTGGAGAACCGAAAGTTTGGTATCGTGAGTCGCGAGGTCGTGAGTAGCGAAATCCCTCAGGGGAAAAGTCAGCGAGTTGATTGACATCTCAGATCTCGGGGATATGAGGGTGTAGCGCTTGACTATTGGACTCACGAAGTCTCGAGTTCTAATCCTTCGAGGAGTCAAGGAAGGGGATCGTGCGATGAAGAGAATCTGTGGGTAGCAAGATTCCAGATAGGGAATTAGGAGAACCTTTGAGTTCTTCGGGCCAAGAGGAGAGGAAGGTCCTGTGTGAGCAGATGTGCCCGTGAGGGTGCGCTCGGCATCAGAGTGGTATCAGAGAAGACTTCTACTAGCAGCGCAAGCACTGAAGAATTCGCAGAGGCAATGAAGGAACTTCACAGCAAGGTGAAGCAGCGACTGATTGATTCAAATCAGGAGTACAAACGCAGAGCGGATCAGCATCGGAGACAATTTTAGTTTGAAGTTGATGATATATTTTTATCACACTTGAGGAAGGAAAGGTTCCCAAGGGGAACATACAATAAGATGAAAATGAAGAAAATCAGACCATGTAAGGTCTTGAGGAAATTCAGAGAGAATGCTTATGAGATTGAGTTGTCGGATGGCATCGGGATATCTCTGATATTTAATGTTTCAGATTTATACCCATATAAGGCTGAGGAAGCAGGAGCTGGAAGTGATGAACAACCAAAATTCCAGTGGCAGAAGCAGATGCCGATAGCAGAGAAGCCACAAATGGAGTGCATACTGGACAAGAGAGTAGGTAAGAAGACCAGGAGAAAAGAATATTTTGAGTATCTGGTCAAGCGGAAGGATCACCTAGTGGAGGATGCCAGCTGGGAAAATGAAGAAGTGATACAGAAGCATGGACAGACCGTGCAGGAGCTCATGGACATGATCCCATGAAAATTTTCAAGCTAAGGAGTATGATGCAGAAGCATCGCCAACCATCAAGCGAGCTAGCATGGAGCGGGAAACAGCTGGACAAGCCAGCACCAATTTTGAAAATACTTTGGGATTGTTGCGCAAGACTTAATGAAGACATTTATGAAGGTGCATTGTATATTGTATTGGACCTTGAGCCTTTAATCTCTCGTCCTTTGATAGATAGGAGGCATTTAATCTAGTTAATGCTGGTAGATAGGATTTTAAATCTAGATTTGATAGTTTAGAGTTCGAGAGGGAAAACGGATATAGATACCCTCACTTGTACATTGTAATATTATTCATTCAGGAGCAAGAAGAGAAGAGAAAGCAGAGAACTATGTAAAGAACATCCATGTACAGATATTGAATTAATAGAAGAAAGCTTTGATTCAAATCTATGGTTATGTGTCTATTCTCTGTGTATTGATGTTATGCTCATGAATATTTTCTTCATGTCATACATGTGCTTTTATATGCTGTGTATGTGATTTCATGGTTAAACAAAAATCTGAGCGGATGAATGAATGAGCCTCAATTGTTTCTCTAAGTGAGCCAGAAGATTCCTGCAAGGAGTGCAGTCGGATTTGTCCGCAAGGAGTGCATTGATAGAAGGGTTCACTTAGAGGTAGATTTTGTTCTCATTTCCTCAAGAGTGCAGATAGGCACAGTGCTGTGCAAGGAGTGTGCAGGCCAAGCGAAGTCTCAGAGTTGCGATTCTAAGAAAAGTATTGTAAGATTACTGCTACACGAGTGCGCAGGGTCAAAGGACTTCAACACTTAGATAATGTTGAATATTTGCCGCAAGGAGTGCGTACAAAATTCCCTCTAGGGAATTGAAAATAAGAAGGAAGCTCAGGAGGAGTAGGCCTTCGAAATTATCGAAGGATAAGTGCAGAGAAGCTTCCGTTGAACGTTCAGGAAAAGCGTCGCATATTGGCAAGCGAGCAATCAAGTCTCGTGGAGAGACACTTCTTTATTTCGCAGAATCTTCAAGGGGAGAACGAACGGATGAAATCTTTGGAAAAGATTTCATGAGGTTTCGAGAGCCATTCGATCTCCTACAAGTGCAAGGTAGTTATAGTGCAGGCGTGGAGAGGATTCAAAGCTCAGGAGGGGCAGCGCCATTGATCCAATTAGGTCAGGGTCATTGGATCGTTCACGAGATCTCCCATCGGGACCTCGTGAGGAAAGTATCCTAAGTTTGGTAAGGAGAGTCGCGAGCTTGCGAGGAGCGAGATCTTGACTAATCCAAGGATAGTGTGGATCCACAAGATTTGGCAAGTGGACAGGTGGCACCTCGCATCTCGGGAGCTCGCAGGGGGAGAGCCCAAGCATTGGGTACTCTGAGTCATGAGGACGCGAGGCGCGAGAAGGAGATAATCGTTGGATCCAGATTGCGAGAGGACCATTGGATCCGCACATGGGATTGTACATCAGAGCCTCGCAAGAAAAGGCTCGAGAACTTGATCTCATGAGGAGAAAATCCATGAGGGAGTGAGGTCATGAGTTTCATCATCTCGAACCTTGGGAGTCGACGAGAAAGTTATTCAACCTCGCAAGTAGCGAAGTCGCGAGGGAGCGAGGGAGCGATAGCGTGGAAGTCCCAAGAGAAGTGACGGGTGTGGAAGAGTCAAGTCACACGTGTGCATCGTAGTTTTGGTTACTCGGGTATCGGAGGTTGGAGAACTGAAAGTTTGGTATCGTGAGTCGCGAGGTCACGAGTAGTGAAATCCCTCAAGGGAAAAGTCAGCGAGTTGACTGACATCTCGGATCTCAGGAATCTGAGGGTGTTGCACTCGACTGTTGGACTCGTGAAGTCACGAGTTCCGATCCTCCAAGGAGTCAAGGAAGGGTATCGTGCGATGAAGATAATCTGTGGGTAGGAATATTCCCGATAGGGAATTAGGAGAACCTTTGATTTCTTCGGGCCGAAAGGAGAGGAAGGTCCTGTGTGAGTGGACGTGCCCGCAAGGGTGCACTCTGCATCATATACACTAAAATTTGTCATGGACATATTATTGGCATGCCTTATTGATATGGGAGGGTTTCTAGACTCAAATTTGGATGATAGAACCACTTTCTTCCATCATCAATTCATCATGTAAACCATAAACCCTAATTTTCTTTCAAAGTACCCAATTTAGTTGACGCAAGTTTTAGTCTTTCGTCAGTCTTTCTTCATTTTCTTTTCAGATTATACATTAATGTATATACAATGTATATGCATCATAGTTGTGATGAAAAATCCCTCTATTTCGTTGATTTCTTAATCAAAACCATCAAGATACTAGAGGCAGGCAACAGTGGCATGTGAATGGGGCCAATGTTGAAATGTTTTCAAATTGTTTCTGTATGCATTCAAATTTGACCTGGAAAGACAATTTGCATGCCTTAATGATATGAGAGGGTTTCTTGGATCAAATTTGACTAACACACCCACTTTATTCCATCATCAATTCAACATGGAAACCATAAACACTATTTTTCATATGTTCTAGTAGATATGTTAATGATTCCAAGTTTCATATTTATATTTGACTGAAGGTCCAACTAGCTTGCAAAGTATCAAATTGAGATTTCAATTTGATAAACCAAATATGAAATGAATCCAAGCATCATTTGATATCATTTCAAGAGAGAAAAATGTAAATAATCTTGCGACGAATTTTCTATACTATCAATGAAAAATGCTCGTCGATAGTATAGCTAATTTGTCGCAAGAATATTGTGTCTAATAGGAATGGTGTTACATGGTTTTCAAGGAGTGTAGGGCTTATATAATGGTGAAATGTAGTGTAGTCTATAAGAACAATCTCTATGCCAAACCTCAAAATTGACAGTACCATTTTTTTCATAAGAGAAATATTCTTGGTATGTTTCCTTCATGGATATGGTGGCTCAAGCCCTCAATACACATTATGACTTACAATGAAATGTAAAAATTTTACTATTGAATGATAGTGTTATGTCACCCATGGTTAAGGAAATAACTTAAGGTTCTTAGGTCCTATTTGAATATTCTTAGAATTGATATTTGTTACATATTCGTTGAAAAAATACAAAAGACTTATGTAGTGGATATTAATTTGGTCTTTGTGTGGGAAATTTTATGACATTAGTATGTTTTGTACAAAAATAATGGATCTTGGGGACTACACCATGGTCAAGGAACAAGGCATGAGGAACGAGGAACGTGGAATGAGGAACAAGGAACAAGGAAAAAGGAATGAGTAACGAGGAACGAGTAACAAGGAACATAGAACGAGGAACGAAAATTGTATAAGGACTAGACACCAGTAACAGTGACCTGTGAATGGGGCCAACGTTGAAAGTTTTTCAAACAATTTCTATATGCACTGAAATTTTTCATGGATAGACTATTGGCATGCCTTAATGATATGGGAGGGTTTTTGGTCTCAAATTTGAGTGACACACCCACTTTCTTCCATCATCAATTCATCATGTAAACCATAAACCCTAATTTTATTTCAAAGTACCCAATTTAGTTGACGCAAGTTTTAGGCTTTCATCAGTATTTCTTCAATTTTATTTCAAGTTCTATGTTAATGTATATAAAATGTATATGCATCATATTTGTGATGAAAAATCCCTCTTTTTCATTGATTTCTTAATCAACACCATCAAGATACTAGAGGCGGGCAACAATGACATGTGAATGGGGCCAACGTTGAAATGTTTTCAAAATATATCTGTATGCATTGAAATTTGACTTGCATAGATTATTCACATGCCTTAATGATATGGGAGGGTTTCTGGACTCAAATTTGACTGACACACCCACTTTATTCCATCATAAATTCATCACGGAAACCATAAACCCTAGTTTTCATATGTTCTAGTAGATATGTTAATGATTCCAAGTTTCATATTTGTATTTCAATGAAGGTCCAGCTATCTTGCAAAGTATCAATTTGAGATTTCAAGTTGATAAAACAAATATGAAATGAATCCAAGAATCATTTGGTATCATCACAAGAGAGATGAATGTAAATAATTTTGCGATGAATTTGCTATATTATCAACGAAAAAAGTTCGTCGATAGTATAGCTAATTCGTCACAAGAATATTGTGTCTAATTTGAATGTTGTTACATGGTTTTCAAGGATTTTAGGGATTATATTATGGTGCAATGTAGTGGAGTCTATAAGAACAATCTCTATGCCAAACCTATAGTACCATATCTTGTTCATAAGACAAATATTCTTAGTATGTTTCCTTTGGGGATATCATGGCTCAAGCCCTCAGTACACATGATGCCTTACAATGAAATGTAACAATTTTACTATTGAATGATAGTGTTATGTCACCCATGGTTAAGGAAATAACTTAAGGTTCTTAGGTCCTATTTGAATCTTATTAGAATTGAGATTCGTTACATAGTCGTTGAAAAATGACAAAAGCATTATGTAGTGGATATTAATTTGGTCTTTCTGTGGGACATTTTATGCCATTAGTATGTTTTGTACAAAAATAATGGATCTTGGGGACTACATCATGGTGAAGGAACGAGGAACAAGGAATGAGGAACGAGGAACGAGGAATGATGAATGAATAACGAGGAATGAGAAACGAAAATTGTACGAGGACTAGACACTGACAATAGTGACACGCGAATGGGGCCAACGTTGAATTTTTTTCAAACAGTTTCTGTATGCACTGAAATTTTTCATGTATAGACTATTGGCATGCCTTAACGATATGGGAGGGTTTCTGGACTCAAATTTGAGTGACACACCAACTTTCTTCCATCATCAATTAAGCATTAGGAGGTATAGATGTAGAGGTTTATAGATAGAGGTAGTAGGGGTTAAGGTATAAAATGGTTAAGCGTTAAGGGATATATTAATTATAATATTTAGGAATTACGTATAAAATATTGTGGGTCAAGTAATAAGGGATATATTAAACTTTTAACTTTGAAAGTTAAAGCAAAACCTTAATGGTGGTGCAGTAACAAACTAAGCCAAGAGGTGAACATTTTTTAGGATCATAGAAACTAGGTATTAAGAGTTAGGGGAAATAGGTGTTAGAGGTTAATGATTATAAGTATAAGAAATTATATTTAGGAGTTATAGGTTAGATATGTAATGAGTTAGAGTAGTTAGGGATGAAGTATTATAAGTCTTAGAGATGTTAGCGGTTCAACATTATAGGGGCCATGGTATTAGGAGGTATAAAGGTTATAAATGTTAGGAGTTGTTAAGCCCTAATATTGGCTCATTACCCCTTAATTGGGGAATATTATATTAGTAATTTTATTTTATTTATGTCGGCTTTAGGCCATTAGTTGTAATTATACCTCCTAGTCTCCTATATATACCAAGGAGACATTTTCA